>JARQOD010002242.1:0-81124 GCA_033576555.1 Oophaga sylvatica
TTCTGACAAATCTGTTAGAGTATACCCATTTATGGTGAGCACTGAATATCCAAGTACTGCACAACCTCCTTTAAAGAGTAACTAAACCTTTTATTATTTAAATAATTGTGTCCAGCATGTAAAGTTAATAAAGTTTGCTATTCACCTCATCAGTAGCTTTGGCTTTTCCCTAGTCAAAGGTAGCCAAAGCAGTACTCCGTCTCTATGTAGTTGGATTGCGGACTCTCTCTGTGGAGGCGACAGCGCCTTAAGAGTGCACTTGCTCTCTAGTAGTGTGGAGCAGTCATTTGGTCTTCTACTGTTTTACTAGCAGAAGTAGCCTTTGCCTGCATTGTTCTGTGGCAAACACTGCTCTTGTGGGTGTGGGGGTCCATGGGACAGTCACCTGCTCCCGTCTGCCAATCTGAGGCTGTCCACAAGTATATTCTTTGTAAACGGGCAGCACTTTTAAACATTAAGAAATCCAAGTGCAAAAAAAGCAGATGGTATCACAAAGCCTTAAAGAGAAACCTATCCAGGAGGACTTTGGCTTACTCATGTACATTTTGACAACCTGCAGTCTAGCTTTTTTATGTCTCTGTGTCAGCAGTGGGGTTCTCCTGCCATAGCATTTCACTTCACTCAAAAGTCGACGGATAGTTCACAGTGAACTTGATGCACACTGAGCCCGCAGGACATCTGGACTATCCTGCATTGCAACCTTTTCTCTAGCATCCCCTTCAGGGAGGTTAGCTACAGTGCCATGGGTTGTAAATGTCTTGATTATGTAACGTACTGCGGAACCTGTTAACATAAAGATTTCTGGAGATGGACTAGTAATCTTGAAATTGTTGATATTGTTCAGCAATTTTGGTTCTCAAGTCCTCAGACAGTTCTCTTCTCCTCTTTCTATTCCCCATGCTTCATGTGGCACACACACACAAACACACAATGCAAAGACTAAGTCAGCTTCTCTCCTTTTTATCTGGTTTCAGGTGTAATTTTCATATTGCCCACACTTGTTACTTGCCACAGGTAAGTTTGAACTAGCATCACATGCTTTAAACAAAGTTGTTCATCCCCAATTTTGTCTGACACATTTTTGGGGTTGTGTGTAAAATGATGTCCAATTTGCCTTGTTTACACTGTGTTGTTCCAATACACTAAAAGAAAGAAATGCAACGCAATAATTTTGGGAGAAATACTTCATTTTCTGAAACAATGCCAACTGTACATTACAAAATTGCTTATTTTGAAGAGAATGATTGATTTATGAAATAAAAAAATTAAGTCAGTTTAATTCTATAAGACAGACAGCTTGTGGGTATCCAATTCTGCACCTACAGCCCAAGATAAAAAAAGTAAAGCACACTACCTTTTTTTGGTGTCCGCACATCATAAATTTTATCATTTATGGACAGTTTGAAGTCATCTAGTAGAAGAACATCAATTCCTGTAGAAGAAGCTACACGGGCTCCATCTAGAAAAAACAAACAAACCGATGAACTCCACTGTATATATGGGTTATATCTACTAAATATAGGGAGGTTCTATTGGAATATATAGACCAGGATAGGACACAATTACAAACACTGCGATATACAAGAATGTGAAAGCTGGACATTTTTCTTGATTGAAACAATACACTGGGAGGTCAGATACAGTAACAAGGTCCAACCTGTAGAGTAGATTGCTACTCTGTCAATTCCTCGATCTTCATCCTGGAGCTGCTGCAGGAATATTCCCACTGAATCTGAAATGGGCTTCAAAATAAATCGGCATTTCTCCTGGCGGGACGGGAGGTTATCGGTTATCACAGGTAATCCGTTTTGGTAAACCACAGTCACAGCTAGTAAACAAAAAATAAAGTACAAGTCATTGCTAATTATGGTAGATCACTAGACTAGCATATTGTCTATATTTCTTTAAGGATTAAAATATGAAAAAAATTTATGGGCATAAATATAATATAGTGCATCTAAATTCATTTTAGGATTAAGATATCTAAAAAAACATAAAAAATATGTATAATATTTATTTTTTTAGATACTTTAATCCTAATTTTTTTAACATTCACAGATTATATATATCTATATCTATCTATCTAGATAGATATCCACATAGGTATACAGTATATATTTATTTAACCCTTTAATTTTCAATGGGGCGAAAGAGGGGTGATTTGAGTTTTTAGTTTTTTTTTTTTTTTTTAAATGTTAGTGGTTAAATTTTAGTGGTTATTGTGAGTACAATATTGTGGAAAATGAGAAACATGGAATAATTCACATGCCTTGAGCAAGTGGTAAATTTTAATTTAATGTCAACATATTTTACATGGTGAATCCTTATGCCAAAAGGAACACATTTGAGGGTTAAGACTTACCAATTTGCAAAGTTCATTTTTCCTTGGCACCCTAGTGCACACGATCAGGAATGGCTCAGTATTTGCTCAGGATTTGACGCACGCGAAATCTGCAACAAATCTGCATCTGGGGTCACTGGCAGGTCACCTGTGTTTTTGATGCGTTTTTACATGCTTTTTGATGTGTTTTTTCATTGCATGCAGTTTTTTGTCACTTGAAATCAAGCTAATAGAAAAACCACATTATCTTCCTAATCACATGTGTATTAAGTGTGGGAACGCAGCTTACTACGCATACGTGCTTATATAAATAATGGTGAATCTTGTGACATAGCCGGACATACATGACACAGGAAGAGGAGGAAAGCACAGAGACAGGACCCCTCCTTTTTAACAAATAAATTTTGAAGAAAAAAAAAATGTTGTGGGATCCCCCTATATTTGTTAACCAGCCAGAGTAAAGCAGACTACAGGAACTGGTATTTCAGGCTGGTAAGGATCCAATATCCATGAACCTTACCAGCCTGGTAATACCAGGTCACAGCAGTCTGCTTATCTTGGATGATTAGCAAAAATAGTGGGATCCCCTCCAAAAAAAATAGTGTGTGGTCCGCCTATTTTTGTTAACCAGCCAAGGAAAAAGCAGACAGCTGCTGCCTGGTATTCTCAGGCTGCGAGGTCTATGGATTTTGGCCCTCACCAGCCTAAAAATAGCAGCACGCAGCCGCCCCACAATTGGCACATCCAAAGATGCGCCAATTGTGGTACTTTACCCGGATCTTCCCACTTGCCCTGAAGCAGTGGCAAGTGGGGTTCATATTTGTGGGGTTGATGTCACCTTTCTATTGTCTCTACAAACAACACTTCCCTGTCACCACCTGGTCGGGGCGGAGTGCTCTTTTGTTTGTTAGCTTACTGACTGAGCACTCCGCCCCCACCAGGTGGCTTTTTTTAATTACAGCAGGTTCCTCAGGGACCCATCAGACTGAGGCCACCTTGACGTTGGTTGGTGGGCAGATAATATTAGGAAAAATTTGAGACGTTTAGCATAAAATTTTCCAAATACTCAAAAGCCGTATTGCTATTCAAATTTTCCATATTCCACATTGACATGCTTTAGCATGGTAGTCACTCCCTGTCTGTGACCACTCTATGCTGGTGAAGAATGGCACCAGGCACAACATGTAGGTAGCAGCAACAGGCTGCTTGTTAGTAATTAACCCCAATTTTTTTACAAGGTTTAAGCAGAAATAGTGAGTTCTGCTGAATTCACCCCCACCCCCAATAATCAATTTTCAGAGCGCGGAACTGAGGGAGAATCTGACGAGACATCACAGAAAGCAAGAGATTCCCAGCCAGAGATCTTGTGACCCGGAGAGCAGCTCAGGACACAGCAGGATGTGACAGAGCAAAGTATATAGTGAGGAGCTTATCTATAGGCATTAGTTCACAGGAGAGGGGCATGTAAAGTAGTGGACAACCCCTTTTAATCCTCCTACACAGCTGTTTCTGTTTCATTTAACACCTTACTATCCATTGACGTGCACAGTCCGTCATGGCCGGATGTCAGTTCCGGCACGAGGATGGACTGTGCACGTCATGCCTTTGAACTACCACGGCGTGTAAACACGCAGTGGTGGTTCAGTGCCGACAGCTGTCTATGACAGCTGACAGGCATGGCAAGAGGTGCGGGGACCCTTGCAGTCGGTTCCCGCATCTAAAGCGCTGTGATTGGTCAGTCAATCTGACTGACCAAACACAACAGCTATCGGGCAGAAGATCCTGAAATTTCAGCTTCTCCTGCCTGAACAGTGCAGGAGCTCAGCGCTGCAGTGGCCGAGCTTCCTGCACTGACAGCCGGGAGCGGCGTCCGTGCCGCCCCTGGCTGTTAACTCCCTGACTGCTGCGATCAAGCTCGATCACAGCGTTCGGGGGGAGGCAGTGGGTGGGGAGCTCCCTCTGCCTCAGATCGGCGTCCCCACGTTAGTAAAAATCCCATCAATAAAAGCGTAACCCTAGTTAACCCATTTAGTGAAAGCCTTAAAAAAAACAAAAAAGTAGTAAATTATACTTTTTCCAAGCGGTATCATCATCCTGCTTGGAAAAAGTGCAATAATACGTGATCAAAACAATGGGTGTACTGTAAATAAACATGGTACCGCTGAAAATGTCATCTTGTCCCACAAAAAACGAGCCGCCATACAGCTTCATCAGCGAAAAAATAGTGATGCAAAAATAATTATTTTTTCTATAAAAGTTTTTATTGTGTAAAAAACGCCAAAGCATAAAAAAAAGATATAAATGAGGTATCGCTGTAATCGTAGTGACCTGAAGAATAAAACTGCCTTACCAATTTTACCACACGCGGAACGGAGGAAAAAAAAAACAATTCCTGAAATGCTGTTTTTTGTTTATTCTGCTTCCACAAAAATCGGAAAAGGAAGCGATCAAAAAGCGTTATGTGCCCAAATATGGTACCAATAAAAATGTCCGCTCGTGCCGCAAAAAATAAGCCCGCACATTACTGTCGGCCGAAATATGGAAAAATTATAGCTCTCAAAATACAGCGATGCAATAATTTCTTACAAAAAATTATTCAAAAAAAGCGTCTTTTAGTGTGTGACAGAAGCTAAACATGAAAAAAGGATATAAATCTGGTATCGCTGTAATCGCACCAACTCGAAGAATAAAGTCGCCTAATCATTAATACCGCACGAGGAACGGCGTAAAAAATAAAACCAATTCTTCACCTTTTGTGGATTTGTTCATTCTGCCTCCCAAAGATCGCAGTAAGGCGATCACAGTGGATTACCCCCACATATGGGGTATCAGCGTACTCAGGACAAATTGCACAACAACTTTTGGGGTCCTATTTCTCCTGTTACCCTTATAAAAATAAAAATTTGGGGGCAAAAAGATCATTTTTGGGGAATTAAAATATGATTTTTTCATTTTCACGGCTCTACGTTATAAACTTCTGTGAAGCACTTGGGGGTTCAAAGTGCTCACCATACATCTACATCCCCAAAATGAGGTCACTTGTGGAGGTTTCTATTGTTTAGGCACATCAGGGGCTCTGCAAACACAACATGACACCCGCAGACCATTCCATCAAAGTCTGCATTCCAAAACGGCGCTCCTTTCCGAGCTCTGCCATGCGACCAAATAGTGGTTTACCCCCACATATGGGGTATCAGCATACTCAGGACAAATTGCACAATAACTTTTGGGGTCCTGTTACCCTTTGGAAAATAAAAATTGGGGTTGAAATATCATTTTTGTGGAAAAAATATGATTTTTTACTTTTACAGCTCTACGTTATAACCTTCTGTAAAGCTGTGAAGCCCTTAGAGGTTCAAAGTGCTCACCACACATTTAGATAAGTTCCTTGGGGGTCTAGTTTCCAAAATGGGGTCACTTATGGGGGTTTCCACTGTTTAGGTACATCAGGGGCTCTCCAAACGCGACATGGTGTCCGCTCTCGATTCCAGCCAATTTGACATTCAAAATCTCAAATGATGCTCCTTCCTGCCGTGCGCCTAAAGGTTGGTTTTCCTCCACACATGGGGTATCGGTGTACTCAGGAGAAATTGTACAACAAATATTGTGGTTCATTTTCTCCTGATACCTTTGACAGAATAAAAAAAATTTGTGTCGAAAGAAAAATTTTGGGGAAAAAAAGTTAAATGTTCATTTTTTCCTTCCACATTGCTTCAATTCTTGTGAAGTACCTAAAAGGTTAATAAACTTCTTGAATATGGTTTTGAACACTTTGAGGGGTGCAGTTTTTAGAATGGTGTCACTTTTGGGTATTTTCTGTCATATTGACCCCTCAAAGTGACTTCAAATGTGAGGTGGTCCCTAAAAAAATGGTTTTGTAAATTTTGTTGGAAAAATGAGAAATCGCTGGTCAATTTTCAACACATAACTTCCTAACAAAATAAAATTTTGGTTCCAAAATTGCGCTGATGTAAAGTAGACATGTGGGAAATGTTATTTATTAACTATTTTTTGTGACATATCTCTCTGATTTAAGGGCATAAAAATTATTATTATCTGCCCCCACTCGCTGGCTTTGTCTGTCTGGTGGAGAAAATACAGCGGGAGCCCACGCATTTTTTTTCAACGAATTTATACCTTTAATTAACCCCTACATGTCTGCAATTTTGCACACATACACTCATGTAATTGTAAGTTTAAACCATATATAAAAATGCATGAAATGACATGAAAAATATTTAGACTTGAGAGTCCTCAGTGGTTGATACCTTTTATGAAATGACATGGTTAACTGTATGTAAACCATGTGTCATTTCATGTCGGGCCTGTACTTTCACAAAAGCCGACAATTGAATTAGCGGCTATTACATTATGTAGAAGTGTATGAACTATAAATATATGTACAGTATATATATATATGTCACAATGACATGTATATATATATATATATATATATATGTGTATTCTATGTGTGTATATGTATTGATTCTATTCTTTATTAAAGCTGTCAGTGTGATTTTACAGTATAGCCGGGGATGAATTTGCGGCTTTTCTAAAGGACACCGATGCAATTTAATCGCAAGTCACACGTGCGTCCGTTTGTAATACGATTTTTCATCGCTCCCATAGACTTGCATTGGCGATAGTCGACCCACAATCGGTGACAATCGCAGCATGCTGCGATTGCACTCGGACGTTTAAAACGGACCACAAAAAATCTGATACTGGGAGCTGCTCCATAGATTAAGATATGTCCGACTGCAATGCGATATTTCATCGCATTGCAGTTGTCTGATTTTGTCGCTACTGTGACTCCGGCCTAAGAGTAGATGTCGTCAATTTTACCCCCACTGATTTTTTCCAAATTTTCATTAGCCCCGAAGTCCTAGAATTAATCGTCCACCAAACAAATCTATATGCCCGACAATACATTTCCCAAAAACCCACTGCCTTTCATTCCCGTTCCTGGACGCCCACAAATGTCCCCGAAATAAGAAAATTTTTAGGCCTTACCCTGAATATGGGTTTAGTAAAAAAAAAAAAAACACACTCCGCTCTTACTGGGCAACAAAAGCTGTCCACAGCACCCGTGTATTTGCAGCCGTCATGTCCCGAATCGTTACGAAGCCCTGATGAGATTTCTCCACTTCAGTGACAATTCCCAAGCCCTCTCAAGAACTGACCCCAACTATGATTGGCTAAATAAATTGAGACCCCTAATTTCTCTCCTACGAAATTCATTTCTTAATTCCTATACCCAGAGCAAAATGTGGCAGTAGACGAGTTCTTGATGAGCTACAAGGGCCATCTGTCATTCCACCCATTTATCCCCTCCAAACGTGCCAAATATGGCGTAAAATTATACAAAATGTGTGAGAACTCATCAGGGTATACATCCACCTTCCTAATTTATGTAAGAAGGGACCGCCAAATAAACCCCCCAAAACTGCCCCCAGACAATTGGCATCCCAGGCAAAAGTGTGTGGTAGCTAATGACACCTTTCCTAAATCAAGGGTACTACGTGTATACCGACAACTATTACACGAGCATCCCCCTAGATAAATCCCTCCACACTGCAAATACAGGGGCCTGTGGGACAGTCAGGAAAAACAGAGAGGGGTTTCCGTCACAGTTGGTGTCCAGACATTTGGAGAAGCGGGCGTCATTCTCACTCGCAAGTGACCAACTTCTTGCAGTGAAGTGGAATGACAGGAAGGACGTCTACATGCTGACCACACTGCATGCAGACACCACTGTGACGGTCAGAGAGAGGGGTGGCCACCAGGGACAAGGAAAAACCGTTCTGCGTCACAGAATATAATAAGTTTATGGGTGGCGTTGATTTATCAGACCAGGTTCTGCAACCATACCTGGTTAAACAGAAGACCAGGGCCTGGTACAAAAAGGTGGCAATCTATCTTATCCAAACGGCCACATACAACAGTTTTGTCCTGTACAAAAAGTCCCAAGGACTCCTTACATTCCTCCAGTATCAGGAAAAAATTATTGAGGGCCTCATGTTTGACTCAATGGTACCGGGGGAAGCCTTCGAGTCTAAGGATTCCCGGAGACTTACAGAGCGCCATTTTCCTCACCCTGTCACTCCCACCCAAAGGAATCTTCAAAAACGATGCCGGGTTTGCAGGAAGCATGGCAAACGGAGTGATTCCTGTTACTATTGCCCCACATGCCCATCCCAACCAGGCCTTTGTATCTCCCCCTGCTTTGAGACCTACCACACCACCCACAATTATTAGTTTTTTTTATATAATTTTTATTTTCTGCTTAGAAGCCCCAGTAGAGTAATTTGGAACACATAATTGTGGAATGGGGTAAAATGGGATCTACTAATGATAATATTTTCTATTAATTCGAACACTTGATCAATCCCATACCAAACTACTATTCCAACGAATTCTCATCCACGTACCCACGTCTGTACACCCCAGAGTGTGGACCCCACAAATGTTCCTGAAAAGTCAGGTCATCTGAAAACTAATCCTAGGACTTGATCAATCACATACCAAACTACTATTCCAAAAAATTCTCGTCCACATACCCAAGTCTGTACACCCCAGAGTGTGGACCCCACAAATGTTCCTGAAAAGTCAGGTCATCTGAAAATTAATTCTAGGACTTGATTACTCACAAACATTTTTGATCATTTATCTAACCTTGACTGTTTTTACGACTGTCTTGCTACACAAAACTTTGGCTTCCATTTCTATTACTTATATTTATGTTGGTGATACGGGCATGATCATTTTATTGGAGAATTTCGAAAAATGAGGAAGTTCCATACTTCTACACTATGGGCTTTACTGTATGGTCCTTGACGAACCTCTGGTTCCAGAAAATACTTTACAGATTCTGTAGGGGATTGGTTGTTTTGGGCATATAGCGGTCTTCACCTTGGCGGGTGGGAGCTTGCTATGGTGCACCACGTCTATTGGCACATTCGTCTCTCATAAAGGGATTGATGGAGCTAAATGGACGTCGTACGACCAGTCTCTGAAAGTGTCTGCCATGCCAGCCCTGCTGGTGTTCTTTCATCTTTGGAACAAACTCAGCTTTGCCACATAGTTGGCTGCATTTTCCTCCACATTTTGCCCATCATTTCAGTACAGTTTATTCTTCCTGCTACAATATACGCAAATGCAGGACAACTGTTTTGTTAGCAAGATCAAATTTTATAATCATCCAATGTATTTTTAGGAGCATGCCTCCCTCTGTGAGTAATAATTCCTGGAAGGATTTTCAAATAAAGTCATATTTGTCACATTGTCCCCCATTCAGTCTGAGCACTGCATTTTGTCCAAACAGAAATTTTTGACTACATATGGGATATCGCCACGCTCATAAGAAAGTGGGTAACAAATTTTGGGGTCCACTTTTTGATGTTGTGTGGTCTACTTTTTGATGTAATCTGACAAAAGTGAGAAATTCAGGTCTAAAACAAGATTTTTGTGGAAAAAATGAACTTTTTCAATATGACGACCTAATGTTATCAAATTCTGTGTCGTACCTGTGGGTTAAAATCGCTCAATATACCCCTGGATAAAATCTTTGAGGGGTGTAGTTTCCAAAATGGGGTCAGTTTTGGGGGGTTTCTGCTGTTTAGGCACATGTCCAAACCCGACATGGCATCCACTCTCACAATTTTGAGATTAAAAGTCAAACGGCGCTCCTTCCCTTCCGAGCTCTACCGTGCACCCAAACAGAGGATTTACCCCCACATATGGGGTATGAGCATACTCAGGACAAATTGCACAACAACTTTTGGGGTCCAATTCCTCTTGCTACCCTTGTTAAAATAAAAAATTGGGGCAAAAAGATCACTTTTGTGAAAAAAATATGCTTTTTTTTTTACGGCTCTACGTTATAAACTTGTGTGAAGCACTTGGGGGTTCAAAGTGCTCACCACACATCTAGACAAATTCCTTAGGGGAGCTCCAAGAAATGGAAATGCACACAAGGAATTCATAAAAAATATAAATCACTTTATTACAACAATAATAAAATCATGAATACAAGACTTTGTACAAAGAGACTGACAGTGGTAACCCAATGGGGTGGAACCACGAAGTTAACCAGGCATGAACTTCGAGGGAGGGTGGAACCACTGAGTTCCAGGTTTGTACCACTGATCTTTACTGCATATGTATCTTTGATATACTGGATTGGCTTACAACTTTCCTTATATTGCCCTATATTTGCAGCCCTATCTTTAAGGTGACTCATTGTAGTCAGGGCTACAAGCATTGGTGGGCGTTCTGCTATGTAACATGTGTCACTATATGCATGTGTAATATGTGGTTGGGATTGTTTTCATGCCTGGTTAACTTCGTTGTTCCACCCCATTGGGTTACCACTGTCAGTCTCTTTGTACAAAGTCTTGTATTCATGATTTTATTATTGTTGTAATAAAGTGATTTATATTTTTTATGAATTCCTTGTGTGCATTTCCATTTCTTGGAGCTTATCTATTGTTGCACTGAATTCCATTATAATGTGCACTATGGTATTGATGTTCTCATCTTTACAGTAAAGTGCTAGCCTGGTATAGGTTGTAAATTCCTTAGGGGTCTAGTTTCCAAAATGGGTGTCACTTGTGGGGGGTTTCCACTGTCTAGGCACATCAGGGCCTCTGCAAACGTAACATGGCGTCCAATCTCAATTCCAGCCAATTCTGTGTTGAAAAAGTCAAACGGCGCTCCTTCTCTTTCGAGCTCCACCGTGCACCCAAACAGAAGTTTACCCCCACATATGGGGTATCTGCGTATTCAGGAGAAATTGCATAACAAATTTTGTGGTTCATTTTCTCTTTTAACACTTGTGAAAATAAAAAAAATGGTTCTGAAGTAAAATGTTGGTTAAAAAAAAAAGTTAAATGTTAATTTTTTCCTCCCACATTGATTCAGTTCCTGTGAAGCATGTAAAGGGTTAATAAACTTCAATGTGATTTTGAGTACCTTGAGGGGTCCAGTTTTTAGAATGGTGTCATTTTTGGGTAATTTCTGTCATGTACACCCTCAAAGTGACTTCAAATATGATTTGGTCCCTAAAATAAATGGTTTTGTAAATTTTGTTGTAAAAATGAGAAATCGCTGGTCAACTTTTAACCCTTATAACTTCGTAACAAAAAAAAATTTGGGTTCCAAAATTGTGCTGATGTAAAGTAGACATGTGGGAAATGTTATTTATTAAGTAATTTCTGTCACATATCTCTCTGATTTAAGGGCATAAAAATTTAAAGTTTGAAAATTGCAAAATTTTCGCCATATTTCCGTTTCTTTCATAAATAAACAAGTTATATCGAAGAAATTTTACCACTAGCATGAAGTACAATATGTCACGAAAAAACTACCTCAGAATCAGCAGGATCCGTTAAAGAGTTCCAGAGTTTATCCTCATAAAGTGACAGTGGTTAGAATTGTAAAAATTGTCCCGGTCATTAAGCTGCAAAATGGCTGTCACTAAGGGGTTAAATATCATTGCTCATCTACTGCTCCTTATTCAGATTACATCGCTGGCAGTTCTGATGCTCTGTGACATCACTGATGACATCATCACAGCTGGCAGTTCTGACGCTCTGTGACATCACTGATGACATCATCACAGCTGGCAGTTCTGACGCTCTGTGACATCACTGATGACATCATCACAGCTGGCAGTTCTGACGCTCTGTGACATCACTGATGACATCATCACAGCTGGCAGTTCTGACGCTCTGTGACATCACAATGCTGCGTTCAGTGTTCTATGGGCTGGAGGACTCTGGAGTCTTTTGAGGGTTTGATGTTGGAGAGAATGGATGTGAGGAGAGTAGTGTTGAGCGATACTGCTCGATATCTTAAAATATCGGATCGGAATGGTATCGCCGATATCACTAAATATCGCCGATATCCGATTCCGATACCGGAAGTCCCATGTAAGTCTATGGGAACAAAATATCGCAACTAGAAAAAAAACTTTATTTCCTTGTAAACACTAAATATACACACATAGAATACATATATATATTATATATATATATATATATATATACACATGTCATTGTGACATATATATATATACATATATGTATAGTTTATACACTTCTACATAGTAAAATATCCTCTGATTCAATTGCCGGGTAAAGCCGGCTTCTGTGAAAAGACAGAGGCACCCGACATGAAATGACACTTGGTGTACATAGAGTTAACCATGTCTTTTCATGTCGTTTGCTATCTGATTTGCACAAACAATTACATCAGTCTATAGGGTATGCCACACTAAACAACATCGCTAACGGGATCGCTAAAAAACGTCACTATTTAGCGATCCCGTTAGCGATGTTGTTGTGTGCGGCAGCTGCCAGCGACGAGCTTCCTGCTGTGATCTCGCTCGTCGCTGGAATCGTTCCGGACCCTATTTTCGTCGCTGGCGCCCCGCTGGGTAAGTATATATCGCTAAGTGTGGCACCTTTTTTAGCGATTTAGCGGTACTTTTGTACCACTAAAGTCGTTAAGGAGATCGCTAACCGCGATAGCGTCCTTAACGATATCGCTAAAATAGGTAGCTACTAGCGATATAGAAACAATCCCGCTAGCGATCTCATTAGTATGCGACACTAACGAGATCGCTAGCGGGATTGTGTAGTGTGGCAGTACCTTATGTGTGCAAAATTTCACACCTGTAGGGGTTAATTAAAGGTGTAAATTCGTTGTAAAAAAAACTGACTTTTTTGCTACGAATTTATACCTTTAATTAACCCCTACAGGTGTGATATTTTGCACACATAGACTGATGTAATTGTTTGTGCAAATCAGATAGCAAAGGACATGAAAAGACATGGTTAACCCTATGTACACCAAGTGTCATTTCATGTCGGGTTCTGCATTTTCACAAAAGCCGGCAATTGAATTAGCGGCTATTATACTATGTAGAAGTGTATGAACTATAAATATAAATATATATATATATGTGTCACAAATTAAATGACATGTATATATATATATTATATATATATGTATATATATATATATATATGAGGTGTAAAATTGTTTAAAAAAAATGCGTGGGCTCCCGCCCTATTTTCGCAACCAGACAGACAAAGCCAGCGAATGGGGGCAGATAATAATAGCCCAGAGAGGGACCATTATTTTTGGCCCCCCCCTGGCTACTAACATCTGCCCCCAGACACCCCAGAAAAGACAAATCTATAATTAGATTCGCCCTTTCTGGCACTTTGCCCGTCTATTCCCATTGCCCTGTAGCGGTGGCGAATGGGTTAATATGGGGTTAAAGCCACCTTGCAATTGAAAGGTGACCTTAAGCCAGGTTAATAATTGAGAGCTGTCAATTAGACAACTATCAATTATAAATCCTATTGCATGAAATAAAAATAAAACACACACACTTTAATTAAAAATCATTTTAATGAAATAAAGACACATGTTTTTGACCATCTTTTATTTGACTGCAAAAACCATTTCCTGTAATAAAAATAAAATAAAAAAGCAAAATTATTCTTACCTATCCCATGCACAGTCAGGTCCCACGGTGTAATCCTTCAGAAAGGGTTAATGTTTACTGCAGGGACCGCAGCTAATGCTGCAGCCTCACAGTAAACCCCCAAATGAATGAGTTCCTCTCCTGGCTGACAGGAGAGGAAGTGGAAAGCTTAATTGATTGCTTTCCACTTTCACTTCAGGTCAGCCAGGGACACAATCAGTGACGTCATTGGGAACTGATTAACAAAAATAGGGGTTCCCTTCGAATAAAAAATGGCGTCGGGTCCCCCCTATTTTTGTTAACCAGCCTGATGAAGCAGACTGCTGAGCAGTGGCGTACCGTGAATGAAGCAGACCAAGCAGCTGCTATGGGGCCCGGACAGGTGAGGGGGCCCTCGACGGTCGGGTAGCTGTGCTGACACAGTACTACCAGGGGGTCGGCGGGGGAGGGGGAGCGCAGCTCTTCTATATACTCACCCCTCCTGGTGCGGTCTCTGCAGCCCCTGCTCTTCTCCCACGGTCTCCGACGCCTGTGTTCAGCGGTCAGGTGGTACCGCTCATTACAGTCATGAATACGCACATATTCATGACTTTAATGAGCTGTCCCGCGTGACCGCTGAACACTGGCGGCGGAGACCGTGGGAGAGCAGGAGCTGCACAGACCGCGCCAACGGAAGGGTGAGTATAAGGGATATTTACCTGTCCCGTTCCACCGTTGCTCGCGTCCTCTTGCTGCAATGTTCAGGTCAGAGGGCGCGATGACGTCGCTAGTGCGCGCCGCGCCCTCTGCCTGATCATTCACTGCTGGAGGACCCCGAAGACAGCGGCACTCAGCAGTGGAGAGAGGACAGGTAAATATCTCAGGTGCGGGGGGCCCTGAGCGAGCGGTGACATCGGCACCTGGTGTCACCCCCTGCTCAGGACACCGGCACCTGGCCCCCAGCGACGAAAGGTGAGTATGTCTTTTTTTTTTGGTTGCAGCAGCTGCGGCAGCATAAGGGCCTATACTATGGAGCATCTATGGGGGCACAATCTATGGGGGCATAATACATTTTTTTGTTTAATGTGTCCCCTCACTGTGCTGGCACTTTACATTTACAATGGCTCTGGGTTTTTTTTTTTGGGGGGGGCCCATTCAGACTTTTGCTATGGGGCCCCATGATTTCTATGTACGCCCCTGCTGCTGAGGCATGGTATTTAAGGCTGGTAAGGATCCAATATCCATGGACCTTGCAAGCCTGATAATACCAGGCCACAGCAGTCTGCTTAGCTTGGCTGGTTAACAAAAATAGGGGATCCCCTCGAAAAAAATTGGCGTGGGGTCCCCCCTATTTTTGTTAACCAGCCAGATGAAGCAGACTGCTGAGGCCTGGTTTTTCAGGCTGGTAAGGATCCAATATCCATGGACCTTGCCAGCCTGATAATACCAGGCCACAGCAGTCTGCTTAGCTTGGCTGGTTAACAAAAATAGGGGATCCCCTCGAAAAAAAAACGGCGTAGGGGTCCCCCTATTTTTGTTAACCAGCCAAGTAAAATGCAGACTGCTGCGGCCTGGTATTAAAAGACTGTCAAGGCCCATGGATTTTGGCCCTCAACAGCCTGATAATACCAGGCTACAGCAGCCCCACATTTGGCGCATCAAAAGATGTGCCAATTGTGGCACTTTACCCGGCTCTTCCCACTGCCGTGTAGCGGTGGCAAGTGGGGTAATAAGGGGTTAATGTCACCGTTGATTGCATGGTGACAATAAGCCCGGTTAATAATAGAGAGGTGTCAATAAGACACCGATCCATTATTAATCCCAAAGTTTTTAAATGTATAAAAAAAAGACAAAGCAAGAAAAAAGTCTTTTAATGAAATAAAAGAGACAACACAGTTTTCATTTATTTTATTACTCTCTCATTCCTGCGACGCCATCGATCTCCTGTAAAAAAAGAAAAAAAACAAACCAACAGTATACCACCTGTCCGACGCAGTCCATAGTAACGACTGTCCCACGACGATCCAGCTCTGCTACATCGCAATGACAGGCAGAGCCTGTCATCGCGACGCAGCACAGCTGATTACCTGCTTCCCCGGCGGTGACGTCATCGGACTGACTGCTTTACGGCCGGGATTACCCAGCAGTCACTGCAGGTATCGCGAGAAACTGCATGTGACCACCGGGGAAAGATGATGGCGGCCATCAAGCAGTCCAGGCCGTGACCACCGGAGATCTTCTGCCAGGTAAGTGCCGCTGACTCCTGACAGACCCGACCGATGGACACTGACAGTGTGTCATGGGTGCATCGCCACAAAGATCGTCGCGATTGCACATTCTGACTTCTCACAGCTGAGCTGCTGTTTCTTTGTGTTTGGTAATGAGAGAGTTAATTTTACCTAGCTCTTTGCTAAGACTAGGTCCAGCCTCGCCCGGCTGCTTTTGATTATGTTCTAATTAGTTTCCTTTATATTCCTGCCAGTCTGGGTGTTAGACGCCGGTGAAAGCATTCATGTAGTCTAGCAGACTGAAGCGGTTCTGAGAATACTTAAGCTAAGAGCTCCTTAGTTGTTTTTACTCTTATAGCTTATAGTTTATCTCTGAGACCTTAGGTGTTCCTACTGTGTGTGAGTGTTGTATGTAAGACTTTATTTACTTTATTTCTTGTCTTTCTTGTATGTCTTTCTGTTCATTAACCGTTACCTGTTCATTCCCTTTGGTGGTATTCAGGGTCCTTCTTAGGACTAGAATACAGTTGGCAGGGATTGATAGGAGACAGGGTTTACGCTGGTGGCCTGGACCTCTGTACCCTTAACAGTACCTCCAGGTTGAGGGATTAGTTAGGACCCCAGTTTAGGGTCAGCATAGACCCGGTCACCCTCTAGCCGGAGACAGCGTATAACGGATTCCGTTTTGACCCACTGGACATTCTGTCAGGTAAATCTATGTTATCATATATCTATGCGCATGTTATATAGTATGTTGCCCTTTTGATATAGATTACTGACATCACATATATATATCTGCTATACAGCGTGACATTTTCACCGGCCCAACTTAAGATTCTCCCCAGCTGTCATGGATCCAGTAGCCCAGCTGGCCCGGCAGTTGCAGGGGTTGTCCATGGAATTTGCAGACATTAAGTCCAAGGTTTTGTCCCCCCGGAGCAAACCAGATCTGAACCTAAGGTTGCTCTCCCGGATAGGTTCACTGGTGGGCGGGACAAATTTTTTACTTTCCGGGAGGCATGTAAATTGTACTTTCGGCTGCGGCCTCGGTCATCTGGGAGTGAAGAGCAGAGGGTGGGAATTGTTATATCGCTCTTACAAGGGGACCCTCAATCTTGGGCGTTCTCTATTCCTCCAGGCTCCCCAGATCTCCAGTCAGTGGATCGATTTTTTACTGCCCTGGGTCTGGTATATGATGATCCGGATCGAGTCTCCTTGCTGAAACAAGGTTACGTAAAATACGGCAAGGAAATCGTCCAGCGGAGGAATATTCTTCTGAGTTCCGTTGATGGGCAACAGATACTCAGTGGAATGACCCAGCTCTTAGGAGCCAGTTTTGTCAGGGGTTGTCTGACAAATTAAAAGATGTGTTAGCTCAGTATGATTCTCCTCCATCACTGGAGGCTGCTATGGCCCTCGCTATTCGCATTGATAGACGACTTCGGGGAAGACGCGAGGTAACTCCGCCCCCCGTGATGACTCCACCTACTACTAAAGTCCCTTTTACTGAGGTTCCCCTGGTCTGTTCTGAGGAACCCATGCAGTTGGGAGGGACATCATTTTGTAGGAGGGAATCGGCCGTGCGCCGCAAGACTAGAAGGTGTTTCTTTTGCGGGAGAGAGGGACATTTTGTTGGGGGGTGTCCATCCCGGACATCTTTGAGCCAAGGAGTTAACCTGGGAGTGTGTATTTCGTCCCCAAATCCCTCTCAGTTTCTCGTGCCTGCGGAGGTGGTGATTGGTACTAGAACTGAGAGGATTTCTGTTTTTCTTGATAGTGGGTCCGGGGCTAATCTGGTGGACGCTCGGTTTGCCCAGGTGCATGGTATGCAACTGAGTGTATTGGCCAAACCGGTCCCTATACTCTCTATTGATTCTAGACCTCTTGGTCAAGGTAGCTTGGTACAAGCTGTTCATAACATAGATCTTCGAGTAGGGGCAATACATAAAGAGCAATTGTCTTGTTATGTGTTGGAGGGTCTACCTACTCCTATTGTGTTGGGACTTCCTTGGTTGGCTAAACATAACCCAGTGATTGATTGGCAATCCAGAAAGATAAGCCAGTGGGGTGAATTTTGCAAGAATAACTGCATGAGCACGGTCATCGGTGCGGTTGTGCCTAGGACTTTGCCTCCTTTTCTGGAGGACTTTGGGGAGATGTTCTCAGAGGATGGGTGTAAAGAGTTACCTCCTCATCGCGCATATGACTGCTCAATAAAGTTGCTTCCTGATGCCTTATCTCGTACTTTCCCAGGGACCGGGAGGATGGATGATCCGGTTCCTATTCCTCAGGAGGGAGTTGTAGTGTCAGCTGTATGCTCTGAGCTTGAGGGGGAGGTATTGGGGGCTCAGAGGGACGCCCCTGTGGGACTTCCAGGGAGACTGATAGTTCCAGATCGGTTAAGACTGAAGGTTACAGAGAACCGTTACAAACGGATGGCTGATAGGGGGAGAGTTTCTGGTCGAGATCTGAAGGTGAACGATCTGGTGTGGTTGTCTACCAGGAATATAAAACTTAAAGTTCCCTCCTGGAGGTTGGGTCCCAGATTCATCGGGCCGTACAGGATCAGTTCCATAATTAATCCTGTGGCATTTCGTCTGGACCTCCCTCCTACGTTTAAAAATCATAATGTGTTTCACAAGTCATTACTTAAAAAGTATGTGGCACCAGTCATACCGTCACCTCTACCTCCTCCTTCAGTGGTAGTCAATGATAACGTGGAATTTCATGGGTCGAAAATCATTGACTCACGTCTCAGTCGCCGATCCCCTCAGTACTTAGTTCTTTGGAGGGGGTATGGTCCTGAGGAGAGGACGTGGGTCCCTGCGTCTGATGCTAACGCAGATCTATTGGTTCGGACCTTTCACACAACTTACCCGGACAGACCTGGTCATGAGGGTCCGGAGGCCCCTCGTAGAAGGGGGGGTACTGTCATGGGTGCATCGCCACGAAGATCGTCGCGATTGCACATTCTGACTTCTCACAGCTGAGCTGCTGTTTCTTTGTGTTTGGTAATGAGAGAGTTAATTTTACCTAGCTCTTTGCTAAGACTAGGTCCAGCCTCGCCCGGCTGCTTTTGATTATGTTCTAATTAGTTTCCTTTATATTCCTGCCAGTCTGGGTGTTAGATGCCGGTGAAAGCATTCATGTAGTCTAGCAGACTGGAGCGGTTCTGAGAATACTTAAGCTAAGAGCTCCTTAGTTGTTTTTACTCTTATAGCTTATAGTTTATCTCTGAGACCTTAGGTGTTCCTACTGTGTGTGAGTGTTGTATGTAAGACTTTATTTACTTTATTTCTTGTCTTTCTTGTATGTCTTTCTGTTCATTAACCGTTACCTGTTCATTCCCTTTGGTGGTATTCAGGGTCCTTCTTAGGACTAGAATACAGTTGGCAGGGATTGATAGGAGACAGGGTTTACGCTGGTGGCCTGGACCTCTGTACCTTTAACAGTACCTCCAGGTTGAGGGATTAGTTAGGACCCCAGTTTAGGGTCAGCATAGACCCCGGTCACCCTCTAGCCGGAGACAGCGTATAACAGATTCCGTTTTGACCCACTGGACATTCTGTCAGGTAAATCTATGTTATCATATATCTATGCGCATGTTATATAGTATGTTGCCCTTTTGATATAGATTACTGACATCACATATATATATCTGCTATACAGCGTGACACAGTGACAGTGACAAATCCGATTCCGGTATCCGATAAGACGAAAATATCGGAACTAAGTATCGAAAGGCCGAAACAGCTAATATCGGCCGATAACCGATACTTGCGGTATCGTATCGCTCAACACTAGAGGAGAGTTATTGTAGTGCTGTTTACAATTTTTTTCTATTGTGTAGAAGGGAAACCTGCTAAACCACCAGAAGGTAAGAGACATTGATAAATGGGGATTAAATATTGTATTTTTCTTTCTGTGTTCATGGGTTTTGGTTATAGAACAGTTGTGTGTCATATTGCATTTTAACACCATTTTCCTTCTTTCTCTTCTGGACAGCGGTTTCCCAGAGACCAGGGACTGTGATGTCCCCCACAGTGACATCGAATATCAGCGATGATAATAACAGTGAGTAGTCGATTCCTTCATCTCCTAGTTCTACTCCCATCATCCTATACCAAGTCCTGCCCGCAGTTATATATATAATGTGCCGCCCCTTATCCTGACAACGTCTCCTAGAATATTCTGTCTGTGATAGGAATTAATATCCGGCATCTTGTTTCTTTCTTACCAGTCATTATTCGCTATGTCCTGCCTATATGTCTGACGATAGTGTTTGCCGCTTTGGTCGGGGTCTGCATCTGCTGGTGAGTTTCCATCTTCTCCTCTCCATATCATATTACCTTTTCATATAAATGGGAAGCACCGTGACTCAGTGGTCAGCACTGTACTATACACAGGGCAGCACGTTGGCTCAGTGGTTAGTACTGTTCTATATACAGGGTTGCACAGTAGCTCAGTGGTCAGCACTGTACTATATACAGGGTAGCATGGTGGCTCAGTGGTTAATACTGTACTATATATAGGGTAGCACAGTGGCTAAGTGGTTAGCACCGTACTATATACAGGGTAGCATGGTTGCTCAGTGATTAGCACTGTACTATATACAGGGCAGCATGGTGGCTCAGTGATTAATGTACTATATACAGGGTAGCACAGTGGCTACGTGGTTAGCATGGTACTATATACAGGGTAGCACAGTGGCTCAGTGGTTAGCACTGTTCCAATGATGTACAGAAAGAGCAACATGGTGGCTCAGTGGTTAGCACTTTACTATATACAGGGTAGCACAGTGGTTAGCATCATACTAATTAAAGGGTAGAATGGTGGCTCAGTGATTAGCACTGTATTATATACACAGCAGCATGGTGGCTCAGTGGTTAATACTGTACTATATACAGGGTAGCCCAGTGGCTAAGTGGTTAGCACCATACTATATACAGGGTAGCACAGTGGCTCAGTGGTTAGCACTGTACTATATACAGGGTAGCATGGTAGTTCAGTGGTTAATACTGTACTAAATACAGGGTAGCATGGTGGTTCAGTGGTTAGCACTGTTGCTTTGCAGTGTTCGGGTCCTGGATTCAAATCCCACCAAGGACAACATAAGCAAGGAGTTTGTATGTTCTCCCCATGTTTGTGTAGGTTCCCTCCGGGTAGTCCAGGTTTCCTCCTACACTCCACAGACAGGAAAACTAGATTGTGAACCCCAATGGGGAGAGTGATGATAATGTCTGTAAAGAGGAATTAATGGCGCTATACAAGTTAATAAAATAAAAAATACACGCTATTGTCTGACCTACAGGGGGCGCAGTAACTACAGCAGCTGGGGAATACTATAGGGCTATATGGCTGTGATATAATCTGTAGCTGCCATTCTCCCGGTCCTGATGCTGTATTATGATGCAATATGTACTAGGACTGGTATATGCTCTACCTCTACATCCCCCTCTGTAGTGGGGGAGGGGCAGGGGTATATTCTGGTGGGTAACTGAATATTATCTTCTGTACCAGTTTACATAAAGACATTTCTCTGTGTCACAGTTACTTGTGTAGGGTCTGGAGACGTCGCGGCAAACTGGATGAGGCAGACCTGACTGAAGTAGTCACCGTCATGAAGCCAGGTAACTATTAATATAAAATACCATAAAACCCAGGTACAGGCAGAGTCTATGTCACCCGTCATTACTGGTGATGTCACACAAGGGTGGTCTTTCTCCTACCCTGGAAATCTGCAGAATGGTGAAGTGAGAGCTTACGTCCCCTATGGGCTGCAGTGTTATATTGTGGCCACATTGCATTGCTCATTATTTTTATAGGGAAAGATGTTGTGGAATCTAATATCTACTGGTTTGTAAATTAGTCGTGAGTCGCAGTTCTACAAAGCCTCTACTTGCCTGGAAAACACATGTATATCAGCCAGAGGTTTCCTAGGATTGTATCGGACCTCTTTGATCTCTAAAACGCTAACACAACCTTATTAATGTCCAAGTGACCTCAACCTTTCTGGATAGGGAAAAATGGATGGCGACCATCTCACAATCCAAAAGGAACACTGTCTGTGCCACCCAAACTTCAGTTTAAGGATTCTTGTTTAGCAGCAAAATTAGAACAGAGGGGTATTCAACTGCCCTCCTTGTTTTAGTGTGTGAGGAAGAAAAATAATGCTGCTATTTAAGGTGCTGTTACCACAGTACATCCCAGATCAATCAATTCACAGTCACACTGACTCTACAGGTCCAGCACCTCCCTAGCACTAGGATAATTATTCATAGGTCGGGGTCACGCTTGCGAGTGTGATGCGAGTCTCCCGCATTAATACCTGGCATTGCCGCCGACACTCGGGACCGTAGCATGTATGTATTTCTATGCAGTCGCACACTCCGGTTCCGAGTGCCGGCGGCAGTGATGCGCGAGTTTCTCGCATCACACTCGCATGTGTGACGCCGGCCATAGCCTGAGACTAGCACTTCCATTTCCAATGTGCTTCAGCACTGCAGGAGTAGTATACCACAATTAGATTAGGCATTTTTCTAGCTACAGTGACGGCAGCCTTTTCCCCCTGATGACGCTTCATTTGAATATCCAAGCATGTACTGGGGATACTCAAAGAAATCGTCATCAGACCAGAAATAGAAAAAATTACACTAGCTGCTAGATAGTGTAGTTAGGGAACGACAGGGAATTTTCAAAGCAAGTATATTAGAAAATATCCAGATTATGGGACTAAATTGATAGGGGGTTAGTGGCAAAATTAATTTACCTGCAGACCACCCCTTTAAGCAGGGCGGCGTCAGCACCCGGCACACCCGGGCCAGTGTCGGGGCCCTGAGCAGGTGGGGGGCCCATTCGCAGTCTGGCACCCCCGCGCGGAGAGCGGTGTCAGCGCCGCCACTGGGCCCCCCCCGCCTGCTCAGGGCCCCGGCAGCAGCCGGCAACAATACTTATCTCTCCCGTGCCTCCGCTGCCGCAGCTCCGGGCTCCAGGGGGCGCCGGCGCTTCCTCTCACAGCCGGCCGCTGAATGACGTCATCATTCAGCGGCCGGCTGTGGCACAGAGCGCGGGGACGCTGAACAGGTAAGACGTCTCTGTGTGTGTGTCTCTGTGTGTGTATGTAGTGCGGTGCTTTGTGTGTGTATGTATGTGTGTGTGTGTATGTATGTATGTATGTATGTGAGAGAGTGCTTGTGTGCTGTCTGTGTGTGATGATGGGCAGGCATTGCTGATAATGGGGAGGCATTGATGATGGGGAGAAGATGATGATGGGCAGGCATTGCTGATAATGGGGAGGCATTGATGATGGGGAGAAGATGATGATGGGCAGGCATTGCTGATAATGGGGAGGCATGATGATGATGGGGAGAAGATGATGATAATGGGCAGGCATTGATGATGGGGAGAAGATGATGATGGGCAGACATTGATGATGATGGGGAGGAGAGGAGATGATGATGGGCAGGCATTTCTGATAATGGGGAGGCATGGATGATGATGGGGAGAAGATGATGATAATGGGCAGGCATTGATGATAATGGGCAGGCATTGATGATGGGGAGAATATGATGATGATGGGCAGGCATTGATGATGATGGGGAGGCAATCATGATGATAATGGGGAGTCTTTCCACAGCGCCCTTTCCTGAGCTGTAACAGTGCAGAACGCAGTACAGCGCAGAGGAGAGCTCCATATTTTGTATGGAGCATTATATGGGGACCAGTATCCTGTATGGAGCATTATATGGGGACCAGTATCCTGTATGGAGCATTATATGGGGACCAGTATCCTGTATGGAGCATTATATTGGGTCCAGTATTCTGTATGGAGCATTATTTTGGGTCCAGTATTCTGTATGGAGCATTATATGGGGGGTGACATCCTGCATGGGGTATTATATGGGTGATGAGGGGGAGACTGTGGTGCCCATAATATTGTATGGAGGACTGTACTGTCCGGTCTGTACTGTGCGCTGTGAGGATTTGGCGGTTTTTGAGCTATTGTACAATTTACAATAGATATCACTCATGTAATGTAAGAAGAGAAGTATTTGGCATTGTACTATACCCATATTTCTCTGCCGTATCTGTGCATCATGAATCGTGGTCTGTGTTAAAGGGGCCCACTGAGGCTCTTTCGCCCGGGGCCCATAAAAACCTGGAGCCGGCCCTGCCTTTAAGAACAGTGAAATGGGGGAAAAAAACAGTCTCTTGCAGATGATACTCTATGTGTTTGACAGAGACAGGAAAATGCCTCCTGCGCACCATGAATGTGATTAGGACTTTTAGTGCCCACTGTGACTTGGATAGCAACAAAGAGTAAATGGGTTTTATTACCAATTAATTAAAAAATCAAACAAGCACGGGGAGATTTACAGATGTTAGTAGAAAAGGACAACTTTTAGGATAATTAGGATATGGGGTTACAAGTATGGTATCACTTAACACTATATGGTTAATTAGGAAAGTAAGACAGAAGATATTAGGGCAGTTTAAGCTGCGGTCATCTAATGCAGATAGAACAGCCCTGATTAAGATGGCGGTCTTTCACTTCTAGTTCTGTATGTACTAAGTGTCTGCCTGGCAGGAGTAAATGAGTAATATTTCTGTGATGATCATGTCATTAATAAGGACAGTGTGACTGAGCAGCGGGTGGGGTAGACGTCTGCTAAAACCCCCGGGTCCTGTTGTGTTTGGACCTCATTATCAAGTCAGATCCTGGTCCTAATATGAGATCCTGTGGATCGCTGGTAATCTGGTCAGTGGTGTATTCTGCTCTGGTTTGATCCTATATTTGTAGTCTTATAGACTCTCCAGACTCCATGTTTATAGACCTCTCTCCAGTATGGATCTGCATATGGAAATGTTTTATTGGCAAAGTCATCAGTTTTTAGCCTAAGACTTAGAAAAATCTTTTCCCTCTTCTATATTTTTATACAGGTAATGAACCACCTGCTAGTAAGGAGAGCTCTAACACAGGGAGAATGTGAGTTATTTTGTACATATTAATTTCTATATAAAACAATGAACCAGGTAAGAAATGTTTCCTGTGAATTTATAGATGATTTCCATTTTTCCTAGTATGCCAATGTGCAAACTCCCTGGTTGTTTCCTGGAAGACATCATATCACCCAGTTCCATCTACGTGACAAACTTCCAGGAGACTAAAGACGAGCTAGTGGAACGACTGTATAAGCTGTATAACGAAACCATCTTCGAGAATAAGGTATGCTCTCATCAGTATCGGAGTTATACATGACAAATCCATCATCTCCCTCCTCCCACAATTATTTCCAAGAAAAGTGGCTTTAGCTTTCTTGACACCACCCTAACACCATAGTCCACTGTTCTGTTATTTAGTTATTGAAAATCTTAGGAAAACCCTCTTCTTATCTAGGAATGAATGGACACCTCATATGAGCTCTAACCTGTACAGATAGAGATTGCCAAATGTCAGCTTGAGGTTTAAAGGATTTTTACATTTATTTAGTTGACATTTTACAATAAGTTTATTTTTGTTGTTGCTCTCACAACTTTAACTTCCTAAAATACCCCATGTCCAATATAAGGAGACCAGTCACGTAAATTTCACCTGAGCGTTGGGTACATTATTAGATTGGGACCTAAGAGCTTACAGATTTAATGGAAATTAATTTCTCTTTTTAGTTTCCTAAGGATATGGAAATTGTGTGGAAAAAGACGCTGGACCCAACAATATCTGGTAAAACCTGTAGGTTTACGACTACTTATTACTTACGCGATAGCAGAATAGAACGCCATTGCATGATAGAACTTTCTGATCAACTCTTGAATTCTGCAGGTAGGTTTCACATCACTTCTAGCAGCTTCAAAAGATAACGTGAATTAAAAAAGAGGTACTATATCGGATAATAAATAATAATACTATATTAATTTTAAAATTATTCAGACCTAAAAGGAATACAATAAACAACCTCCAAACCGAGGGATGGCAGACCATCCGGTGAAGAAAAGGAACAGGATATGGTGGGTACAGACCAAAAGACAAGGAGAGGCCAAACCAAAGTGTGGTAAAATTACCTTAACAAAATTAAATAATATTGAATAATATAAAACCACCAATAATAGTGAAACAAAAGGCCTTTATTTAAACATAATAGACATGAAACACTAAAAAACCACAATAATTAATAATAACAATGTATTTAATACAGTTAATTAAAGGCTGGAATTAATTCTCAATAAGCTCACAAAATTATATATATATATACCATTAAAACGCAAGTGTAAATATGCTTAATGAAATAATTATGAATGAAATGTATCGCTAATAAATAACCAGCAGAGTGTAGATAAAAACAAATCCACCAAAGTGTAAGCGATAAAAAATGATACAATAGACACCTAGGTGCCAGCCGAAAAAAGAGACAGGATTGAGAGCCAGTTAATCACAGCTGTATACCAGAAAGTCGCTGTAAATAGTAAAAGCCAGCCAATAAAAAAGCCTAGATTGAAAGCCAAATAGTAACAGCTGTATACCTGAGAGTCGCCGTGAGCAGAAAGAGCCAGCCTATATCCACGCGCCCCGACGCGCGTTTCGGATACCTTTATCCTTCGTCAGGGGAATAATCCGCTAGTTATTTATTAGCGATACATTTCATTCATAATTATTTCATTAAGCATATTTACACTTGCGTTTTAATGGTATATATATATATATAATTTTTACACCATTTTTTGTGTTAATTTTACTTAGTTTGCACATTTGCACAATTGTAGCGATATTTTTTGATACACATCAGCCGGTTTTGATTATAAAAGCCATTTTTTAGCTGTTACATTTATATACCTGTTATTAATTTGTCGCGTTGTATATTTATTTATTATACTATATATTTATTATACTATATATCAATATTTTTATTCAAATTGTATATATTTTTATATGTATAATATTGTGAGCTTATTGAGAATTAATTCCAGCCTTTAATTAACTGTATTAAATACATTGTTATTATTAATTATTGTGGTTTTTCAGTGTTTCATGTCTATTATGTTTAAATAAAGGCCTTTTGTTTCACTATTATTGGTGGTTTTATATTATTCAATATTATTTAATTTTGTTAAGGTAATTTTACCACACTTTGGTTTGGCCTCTCCTTGTCCTTTGGTCTGTACCCACCATATCCTGTTCCTTTTCATAAGATAACGTGTATACATGGTAAAGAGCTGCTACCTGGGTTGTAATACATCTTGTATACTCAGTGCACATACAATCATGAAGAACTAAGTAAACCCTATTTCAATTCAATGTATTTACATATCAGGTCAAATTAAGAAAGCATTTGGTCCTTAGAATATCTTAAAATTAGGTGAATACAACTTCAAACAACAACTCATGATAAATAACACTTTGCCATTGTTTATTTGAGAAAAACTAGGCCAACATGGAAAAGCAGTGTGTGAAAAGTCAGGTAACACTTTCCTACTTTAATTAACAGGGAAAGTAGCAGCCATGTGATGCTAATAATAAGAACCTAAAGGGAACCTGTCAGGTCTGATAATGCTATTGGCCTGCAGATATAGGGTTAATGTGCAGGTTAATAGTGTTATGAAGGTGCCCAGCTGCAGTACTGAAAGTGCAGTACCCGGGAGACAATGAACTTTACTTCATCCGGGAGCTGCCGGCTTTCAGTGATGCAGGTGTGACCGGAGCACTTACACTCACCCGGCACTGACTGACAGCCAGCTCGACAGTGCACAGCTCAGTGAGGCTCTCAGTCAGTGTCGGGGCGTTTTTACAGTGGCAATTGTAATTGCTTCCGACACGCCTATATTTTCCTTCTTTGAAGACCTTCTAATGACCACATATTTTTCATTATGTCTTGATATGTAAAGCAAAAAATATACAAACAAGGTGTATTTAGTTCTTCTCATGCCTATATATAATTCTTTTATTTTCAGTGCGTTTACGATCCACACGAGATGTGCCATGCTGCCTGCTGGTTACTCGATGGAGAAGAGAAGCCCTTTCATGGTCCGTTATGGGAGGCTTATGCAAGACGCGTCACTGCTATCCATCCTGAGCTGCCAGAGGTGAAGAAGTATAATAATTATACTTCGTGATATGACTTCTACTGTCGATGTACCTTATGTGATAACAGGTAAGAAAATCTGATGATTCAAAACCTCATGAAATGCAATTATTGTGTAATGACACCAGTGCGGTTCTGTTGTTATGCTTCTATCAGAGTAGACTGACGTCTGGAAGCTGTAGGGTTAAGGATGCTACATATTATATTTTGTCCTCTACAGACAGTTCTTAATATATTGGTCACAATTTGTTCTTTTTGATACAATCCATGGTACTAACCAACATTCTTGCCAGTCTGTTAACCAATATTCCTTCTATATTTGCAGATTTGAGCGCTTTAGAAAAGTAGCCAAGAATAAATATTATTGCCGCCGCTGGGGAGGCCGACTACATCAACTGGCCACCACGTAAGGATGTTACACCAAGAAGAGCAACTCAGGATGAAGAAACAAGGCAGAGAGCTCTCGTCGCTATACAGTACAAGGCTGAACAAGCGATGGATGAATCCGTAGTGACAGAAACAACTTGTCTGGATTTAGTTTAGGGCATCACGGTGGCTCAGTTGTTAGCACTGCAGCCTTGCAGCACTGGGGTCCTGAGCTTCAATCCCACTAAGGACAACATCTGCAAGGAGTTTGTATGTCCTCCCCGTGTTTGCGTGGGTTTCCTCCGGGTACTCCGGTTTCCTCCCACACTATAAAACCATACGAATAGGGAATATGATGGCTCTGTGTATGTAAAGCATAACAATACTTAAAAAAAATAAAGTTTAACATCTGAGCTGAATAATGTATTAAATGACCTGACTCATTGCTTTCCCACTAGAGTTGAGCGATACTTTCCGATATCCTAAAGTATCGGAATCGGAATGGTATCGCCGATATCACTAAAATATCGGCGATACCCGATACCGATACCGGAAGTCCCATGTAAGTCTATGGGAACAAAATATCGCAACTAAAAAAAACCTTTATTTCCTTGTAAACACTAAATATACACACATAGAATACATATATATATATATATATACATGTCATTGTGACATATATATATACATATATGTATAGTTTATACACTTCTACATAGTAAAATATACTCTGATTCAATTGCCGGGTAAAGCCGGCTTCAGTGAAAAGACAGAAGCACCCGACATGAAATGACACTTGGTGTACATAGGGTTAACCATGTCTTTTCATGTCGTTTGCTATCTGATTTGCACAAACAATTAAATCCGACTATGTGTGCAAAATTTCACACCTGTAGGGGTTAATTAAAGGTGTAAATTCGTTGTAAAAAAAACGGACTTTTTTGCTACGAATTTACACCTTTAATTAACCCCTACAGGTGTGAAATTTTGCACACATAGACTGATTTAATTGTTTGTGCAAATTAGATAGCAAAGGACATGAAAAGACATGGTTAACCCTATGTACACCAAGTGTCATTTCATGTCGGGTTCTGCATTTTCACAAAAGCCGGCAATTGAATTAGCGGCTATTATACTATGTAGAAGTGTATGAACTACAAATATAAATATATATATATATGTGTCACAAATTCAATGACATGTATATATATATATGAGGTGTAAAATTGCTGAAAAAAAATGCGTGGGCTCCCGCCCTATTTTCGCAACCAGACAGACAAAGCCAGTGAGTGGGGGCAGATAATAATAGCTCAGAGAGGGACCATTATTTTTGCCCCCCCCCGGCTACTAACATCTGCCCCCAGACACCCCAGGAAAGACAAATCTATAATTAGATTCGCCCTTTCTGGCACTTTGCCCGTCTATTCCCATTGCCCTGTAGCGGTGGCGAATGGGTTAATAAGGGGTTAAAATGACCTTGCAATTGAAAGGTCACTTTAAGCCAGGTTAATAATTGAGAGCTGTCAATTAGACAACTATCAATTATTAATCCTATTGTATGAAAGAAAAATCAAACACACACACTTTAATAAAAAAGAAGTTTAATGAAATAATCACACAGTTTTTGACCATATTTTATTTACCTGCTAAAACCATTTCCTGTAATAAAAATAAAATAATAAAGCAAAATTATTCTTACCAATCCGATGCACAGTCAGGTCCCACGGTGTAATCCTTCAGAAAGGGTTAATGTTTACTGCAGGGACCGCAGCTAATGCTGCAGCCTCACAGTAAACCCCAAATGAATGAGTTCCTCTCCTGCCGACAGGAGAGTAAAGGCTGGGTGTCACATAACGATACACCAGCGATCCCGACAACGATATGCACTTGTCAGGATCGCTGGTGTATCGCTACATGATCGCTGCTGAGCTGCCAAACAGGCAGCTCAGGCAGCGATCTGGGACAGCGACACTGCGGGTAACATCGCTTAAGGGCCCGTCTCACATAGCGATATCGCTACCGAGATCGCTGCTGAGTCACAAGTTTTGTGACGCAGCAGCAAGCTCACCAGCGATATCGCTGTGTGTGACATTCAGCGACGATCAGCCCCCCTGCCGGGTATCGCTGATCGTCGCAGAAATGTCAGGACCTTTTTTTGATCGCTGGTTTCCCTCTGACAGGCACGCATCGCTGCGTGTGACAGGCGGGAGACCAGCGATCCGCTGGTAACCAAGGTACACAGCGGGTTTCCAGGCACCGCGCAGCGCTTGGAAACCCGCTGTGTACCTTGGATACCAGCTCCCTGCATCAGGGCGCTGGTATCCAAGGTACACAGCGGGTTTCTAGGCACAGCCCCGCGCCTGGAAACCCGCTGTGTACCTTGGTTACCAGCGGATCGCTGGTCTCCCGCCTGTCACACGCAGCGGTGCGTGCCTGTCAGCGGGAAACCAGCGATCAAAAAAAGGTCCTGACATTTCAGCGACGATCAGCGATACCCGGCAGGGGGGCTGATCGTCGCTGAATGTCACACACAGCGATATCGCTGGTGAGCTCGCTGCTGCGTCACAAAACTAGTGACTCAGCAGCGATCTCGGTAGCGATATCGCTATGTGAGACGGGCCCTTAAGTGGAAAGCTTAATTGATTGCTTTCCACTTTCACTTCAGGTCAGCCAGGGACACAATCAGTGACGTCAGAGGGAACTGATTAACAAAAATAGGGGTTCCCTTCGAAAAAAAAATGGCGTGGGGTCCCCCCTATTTTTGTTAACCAGCCAGATGAAGCAGACCGCTGAGGCCTGGATTTTCAGGCTGTTAAGGAGCCAAGATCCATGGACCTTGCCAGCCTGATAATACTAGGCCACAGCAGTCTGCATATCTTGGCTGATTAACAAAAATAGGGGATCCCCTCGAAAAAAATTGGCGTGGGGTCCCCCCTATTTTTGTTAACCAGCCAGATGAAGCAGACCGCTGAGGCCTGGATTTTCAGGCTGTTAAGGAGCCAAGATCCATGGACCTTGCCAGCCTGATAATACTAGGCCACAGCAGTCTGCATATCTTGGCTGATTAACAAGAATAGGAGATCCCCTCGAAAAAAATTGGCGTGGGGTCCCCCCTATTTTTGTTAACCAGCCAGATGAAGCAGACCGCTGAGGCCTGGATTTTCAGGCTGTTAAGGAGCCAAGATCCATGGACCTTGCCAGCCTGATAATACCAGGCCACAGCAGTCTGCATATCTTGGCTGATTAACAAAAATAGGGGATCCCCTCGAAAAAAATTGGCATGGGGTCCCCCCTATTTTTGTTAACCAGCCAGATGAAGCAGACCGCTGAGGCCTGGTTTTTCAGGCTGGTAAGGATCCAATATCCATGGACCTTGCAAGCCTGATAATACCAGGCCACAGCAGTCTGCTTAGCTTGGCTGGTTAACAAAAATAGGGGATCCCCTCGAAAAAAAAAACGGCGTGGGGATCCCCCCTATTTTTGTTAACCAGCCAAGTAAAATGCAGACTGCTGCGGCCTGGTATTAAAAGACTGTCAAGGCCCATGGATTTTGGCCCTCAACAGCCTGATAATACCAGGCTACAGCAGCCCCACATTTGGCGCATCAAAAGATGTGCCAATTGTGGCACTTTACCCGGCTCTTCCCACTTGCCCTGTAGCGGTGGCAAGCGGGGTAATAAGGGGTTATTGTCACCGTTGATTGCACGGTGACAATAAGCCCGGTTAATAATGGAGAGGCGTCAATAAGACACCGATCCATTATTAATCCCAAAGTTATTAAATGCATAAAAAAAAGACACAGCAAGAAAAAAGTATTTTAATGAAATAAAAGAGATAACACAGTTTTCATTACTTTTATTACTCTCTCATTCCTGCGACGCCATCGATCTCCTGTAAAAAAAGAAAAAAAACAAACCAACAGTATACCACCTGTCCGACGCAGTCCATAACGATAGTCCCACGACAATCCAGCTCTGCTACATCGCAATGACAGGCAGAGCCTGTCATCGCGACGCAGCACAGCTGATTACCTGGTTCCCCGGCGGTGACGTCATCGGACTGACTGCTTTACGGCCGGGATTACCCAGCAGTCACTGCAGTTATCGCGAGAAACTGCATGTGACCGCCGGGGAAAGAAGATGGCGGCCATGAAGCAGTCCAGGACGTGACCGCCGGAGATCTTCTGCCAGGTAAGTGCCGCTGACTCCTGACAGACCCGACCGACGGACACTGACAGTGACAGTGACAATCCCGATTCCGGTATCCGATAAGACGAAAATATCGGAACTCGGAATCGGAATTCCGATACAGCTAATATCGGCCGATACCCGATATTTGCAGTATCGGAATGCTCAACCCTATTTCCCACCCATCTCATGAGGATTAGAGCTCAGCAGCTCCAGATAACAGGTTACAAGCAGAAAACTTATCACAAGAGTCATTTGATCTCCTCAGTATCAGAACCTCTACAAATTACCACTGTCATCAGAGTTCTTATCTCAGATATTTCAGGACCGGTACTTAGGTCTGCATCAGTCTTGTTAATAGCTACATTAGCATCACTGATCCAATATATTAGGATATCTACTAGACAAAATCTGACATTAACTGATAAGTGTCCGGTTATCATATATACAGTATATCTACATAGATATATATCCATCTATCTATATACATATTGTATATATATATATATATATATATATATATATATATACACATATATACATATACATACATATACATATACACATAATATATACACAGTGGCTCAGTGGTTAGCACTGCAGTCTTGCAGCGCTGGAGTCCTGGGTTCAAATCCCACCAAGAACAACATCAGCCAGGAGTTTGCATGTTCTCCCCGTGTTTGCGGGGGTTTCCTCCGTGTTCTCACATTTCCTTCCACACTCCAAAGACATACTGATAGGAAATTCAGATGGTGAGCCCCATCGGGGACAGTGATGATAATGTGTGCAAACTGTTAAGCGCCGGAATATGTTAGCGCTTTATAAAAATAAAGATTAATAGTAATAAAATATAATTAAAGCATCTAAAAGAAAAAATATATATATATACAGTACAGACCAAAAGTTTGGACACACCTTCTCTTCTCATTTAAACATTTTTCTCTATTTTCCTGACTATGAAAATTGTACATTCACACTGAAGGCATCAAAACTATGAATTAACACATGTGGAATTATATACTTAACAAAAAAGTGTGAAACAACTGAAAATATGTCTTATATTCTAGGTTCTTCAAAGTAGCCACCTTTTGCTTTGATTACTGCTTTGCACACTCTTGGCATTCTCTTGATGAGCTTCAAGAGGTAGTCACCAGGAATGGTCTTCCAACAATCTTGAAGGAGTTCCCAGAGATGCTTAGCACTTGTTGGCCCTTTTGCCTTCACTCTGCGGTCCAGCTCACCCCAAATAATCTCGATTGGGTTCAGGTCTGGTGACTTCTTGGTCAAATAGCCCTTACACAGCCTGGAGGTGTGTTTGGGGTCATTGTCCTCTTGAAAAATAAATGATGGTACAACTAAATGCAAACCGGATGGAATAGCATGCCGCTGCAAGATGCTATGGTAGCCATGCTGCTTCAGTATGCCTTCAGTTTTGAATAAATCCCCAACAGTGTCACCAGCAAAGCACCCCCACACCATCACACCACCTCCTCCATGCTTTACTGTGGGAACCAGGCATGTAGAGTCCATCCGTTCACCTTTTCTGCGTCGCACAAAGACACGATGGTTGGAACCAAAGATCTCAAATTTGGACTCATCAGACCAAAGCACAGATTTCCACTGGTCTAATGTCCATTCCTTGTGTTCTTTAGCACAAACAAGTCTCTTCTGCTTGTTGCCTGTCCTTAGCAGTGGTTTCCTAGCAGCTATTTTACCATGAAGGCCTGCTGCACAAAGTCTCCTCTTAAAAGTTGTTGTAGAGATGTGTCTGCTGCTAGAACTCTATGTGGCATTGACCTGGTCTCTAATCTGAGCTGCTGTAAACCTGCGACTTCTGAGGCTGGTGACTTGGATAATCTTATCCTCAGAAGCAGAGGTGACTCTTGGTCTTCCTTTCCTGGGGCGGTCCTCATGTGAGCCAGTTTCTTTGTAGCGCTTGATGGTTTTTGCAACTGCACTTGGGGACACTTTCAAAGTTTTCCCAATTTTTCGGACTGACTGACCTTCATTTCTTAAAGTAATGATGGCCACTCGTTTTTCTTTACTTAGCTGCTTTTTTCTTGCCATAATACAAATTCTAACAGTCTATTCAGTAGGACTATCAGCTGTGTATCCACCAGACTTCTGCACAACACAACTGATGGTCCCAACCCCATTTATAAGGCCAGAAATCCCACTTATTAAACCTGGCAGGGTACACCTGTGAAGTGAAAACCATTTCCGGTGATTACCTCTTGAAGCTCATCAAGAGAATGCCAAGAGTGTGCAAAGCAGTCATCAAAGCAAAAGGTGGCTACTTTGAAGAACCTAGAATATAAGACATATTTTCAGTTGTTTCACACTTTTTTGTTAAGTATATAATTCCACATGTGTTAATTCATAGTTTTGATGCCTTCAGTGTGAATGTACAATTTTCATAGTCATGAAAATACAGAAAAATCTTTAAATGAGGTGTGTCCAAACTTTTGGTCTCTACTGTATATAAATATATATATACCGTATATACTCGAGTATAAGCCGACCCGAGTATAAGCCGAGGCACCTAATATTACCTCAAAAACCTGGAAAACTTATTGACTCGAGTATAAGCCGAGGGGGGAGTTGTAGCAGCTACTGGGTCTGTGAGTCTCCCCTCTCCCCGCCGGTCTGCGAGTCTCCCACGGGGGTGTTTCTTACCACCTCCATCACAGGAGTAGCGCAATCCTAGCATGAGGGTACTAGAAAGAGTGTAAGGGAAAAGGGAAAGTGAATATAAAATTTAAACTTTATTTTTCATGTATTAAATTATTATTTACGGTAAATGAAATGTACATACATCAATCGATGTATACTGGATCATAGTGTATGTTTGGTTATATATTACTAGTGATGAACCCGTTCTACGCCCGGGTGGCAAGCATTTTTATAGGTACATGGTCTCCCATTCTGGTATGTGCTTCCCCCCTCCTATTCTGGTATGCATGGCACCCCTCATCCCTATCCTGGTATGTATGGTCCCCTCACCCCCACCCATATCTACTATGCATGGCACCCCATTCCTCATCCTGGTATGCAAGGTCACCACCTGCCCAATCCTGGAATGCATGGTCCCCTCACCCCCCAATTCTGGTATGAATGGTCCCCTCACCCCCCCAATCCTGGAATGAATGGTCCCCTCACCCCCCCAATCCTGGTATGAATGGTCCCCTCACCCCCCAATCCTGGTATGAATGGTCCCCTCACCCCCCAATCCTGATGTGCATGGTCCGCTCACCCTCCAATCCTGATGTGCATGGTCCCCTCACCCCCCAATCCTGATGTGCATGGTCCCCTCACCCCCAATCCTGATGTGCATGGTCCCCTCACCCCCCAATCCTGATGTGCATGGTCCCCTCACCCCCCAATCCTGATGTGCATGGTCCCCTCACCCCCCAATCCTGATGTGCATGGTCCCCTCACCCCCAATCCTGATGTGCATGGTCCCCTCACCCCCAATCCTGATGCGCATGGTCCCCTCACCCCCCAATCCTGATGTGCATGGTCCCCTCACCCCCCAATCCTGATGTGCATGGTCCCCTCACCCTCCAACCTGATGTGCATGGTCCCCTCACCCCACAATCCTGATGTGCATGGTCCCCTCACGCCCCCCTATCCTGATGTGCATGGCCCCTCACCCCCCAATCCTGATGTGCATGGTCCCCTCACCCCCCAATCCTGATGTGCATGGTCCCTCACCCCCCCAATCCTGATGTGCATGGTCCCCTCACCCTCCAACCTGATGTGCATGGTCCCCTGACCCCCCAATCCTGATGTGCATGGTCCCCTCACGCCCCCCTATCCTGATGTGCATGGTCCCCTCACCCCCCAATCCTGATGTGCATGGTCCCTCACCCCCCATCCTGAGTGCATGGTCCCTCACCCCCCTATCCTGATGAGCATGGCCCCCTCACCGCTATTAAACTGCACAGATACCCCAAAAAAAAAAAACATTTATAAATATCACACTGTATAACAGTTATAGATAATGTCAGTAATCTATATCAAGTGGGACAACATTCTATATACCATATAAATAGGTTATATCAACATGAACATATAGTATTTGATAACATAGTATTACCTGACATAATATCCGAAGTACTGAGGATCTATACTGGATCTGTTTCACGCTGTCTCAGGCTAGAGGTGGACCGGGGTCTATACTGACCCTAAACTGGGGTCCTGACTAGTCCCTCTACCTGGAGGTACTGTTAATGGTACAGAGGTCCAGGCCGCCAGCGTAACCCTATCTCCTATAAGTCCCTGACCACTGTAATCTAGTCCTTAGAAGGACCCTGATTACCACCACAGGGATATGGGCAGGTCACCGCTTAATAAACAGTAAAGACAAACGAGACAGACAGGGGATAAAGTAAATACTGTCTTGCATACAACACTTAAACACAGAGGGAACACAAAAGGTCTAGGAGATAAACTATAAGCGAGGAGAGGAGAAACCACAAAGGAGCTCTTAGCTTAAGTCTTCTCAGAACCGATCCTATCTGCTGGTCTGTATGAATGCTTTCACAGGCATCTCCCAAGCAGACTGGCAGGTATATAAAGGAAGCTAATTAGTGCATAATCAAACTGCAGCCAGGCGAGGCTGGACCTAGTCTTAGCACAGAGCTAGGTAGAATTAACTCCCTAACTGCCAAACACAAAGAAACAGCAACTCAGCTGCGAGAAGTCAGAATGTGTAATCGCGACGATCTTCGTGGCGATACACCCATGACAGTACCCCCCCTTCTACGAGGGGCCTCCGGACCCTCAGGGCCAGGTTTGCCCGGGTGAGTTGTGTGGAAGGTCCGAACCAATCGATCTGCAGTTAATATCAGACGCAGGAACCCATGTCCTCTCCTCAGGACCATACCCCTTCCAATGAACCAAGTACTGAAGGGACCGGCGATTCAGACGTGAGTCAATGATCTTCGACACCTGAAATTCCAAGTTACCATTGACCACCACTGGAGGAGGAGGTAGAGGTGACGGTATAACTGGCGCCACGTACCTCTTAAGCAACGATTTGTGGAACACATTGTGGATTTTAAACGTAGGAGGGAGGTCCAGACGAAATGCCACAGGATTAATTATAGAACTGATCCTGTACGGCCCGATGAACCTGGGACCCAGTTTCCAGGAGGGAACCTTGAGTTTAATATTCTTGGTAGACAACCATACCAGATCGTTCACACTAAGGTCCGGACCAGACACTCTCCTCCTATCAGCCATACGTTTGTAACGGTTCCCCATAGCACTCAGATTATTCAGCACTTCTCTCCACACTGAAGCAAGTGACGACGAGAATCGTTCCTCCTCAGGAACCCCAGAAGGGCCCCCCCCATTGAAAGTACAAAACTGGGGATGAAAACCATATGCCCCAAAAAACGGGGACTTACCAGTGGACTCGCTCCGCCTATTGTTAAGAGCGAACTCTGCCAGCGGCAAGAAAGAAGGCCAATCCGCCTGGTTCTCTGAGACAAAACACCGAAGATATGTCTCTAGGCTCTGATTCAGACGCTCTGTCTGACCATTGGTCTGCGGATGAAAAGCCGAGGAAAATGACAATTGCATCCCCCGACGTGAACAAAATGCCCTCCAGAATTTGGACACAAACTGAGACCCCCTATCTGACACCACATCAGAAGGCAACCCGTGAAGTCTCACAATCTCCCCAATGAACACCTGCGCCAGAGTTTTAGCATTAGGAAGAGCAGGAAGAGCAATGAAATGTGCCATCTTACTGAACCTGTCAACTACAACTAGTATGACAGTTTTCCCTGACGACGGAGGGAGGTCCGTAATGAAGTCCATAGACAGATGAGTCCATGGACGCTCCGGAATTTTCAAAGGTAAGAGGGTCCCAGACGGACGGGTATGTGGGGTCTTAGAGCGAGCACAAACCCCACAGGACGCGACAAAAGTTACTACCTCTTTAATTAAGTTAGGCCACCAAAACCGGCGAGAAAGGAGATCCAAAGTTGCTTTACTCCCTGGGTGTCCTGCCAAAGCAGAATTATGATGTGCCTCGATAACTTTTTGTCTTAACTGATCTGGAACAAACAGTTTCCCTGGAGGTCCTACAGGGGCGTCCCCCTGAGCCTCCAATACCTCCTCCTCAAGCTCAGAGCATACAGCCGACACCACAACTCCCTCCTGAAGGATAGGAACCGGGTCATCCGTCTTCCCGGCCCCTGGGAAACTACAAGATAAGGCATCAGCCTTAACATTTTTTGACCCAGGACGATATGTGACGACAAAATTAAACCTGGTAAAAAACAATAACCATCTAGCTTGTCTGGAATTCAGACGCTTTGCAGATTCTAAATACAGGAGGTTCTTGTGATCAGTAATGACGGTGACCGGGTGGATTGCCCCCTCCAAAAAGTGACGCCATTCCTCAAAAGCCAACTTAATGGCCAAGAGTTCCCTATTGCCGACATCATAATTCCTCTCGGCGGACGACAATTTTTTAGAGAAGAAAGCGCACGGATGCCATTTACCAGGGGACGGACCTTGGGATAATACCGCACCCACCCCTACGTCAGACGCGTCTACCTCCACAATGAACGGTTGTGATGCATCAGGTTGAATAAGTATGGGTGCCGAAGCAAAACATTTTTTCAAGGAGGAAAATGCTTGACAAGCTTTGTCAGACCACCTAGAAAAATCCGTCCCTTTTTTTGTCATGTCAGTGAGAGGTTTGACAACAGATGAGAAATTACGAATAAATTTCCGGTAGTAGTTAGCAAACCCCAGGAAACGCTGCAGTGCCTTAAGATCCTCTGGCCTATCCCATTCAAGCACTGCTCTCACTTTCCAAGGGTCCATACGGAAACCGGAAGCTGACACCAGGAAACCCAAAAACTGAAGTTCCTGTACGGCGAATACACACTTTTCCCATTTGGCGTACAGTTTATTGTCTCGCAAGATCTGCAACACCTGTCTCACATGCTCCTGATGAGACACAAGATCTGGCGAGTAAATTAAGATGTCATCTAAATAAAAAACCACAAACTGCCCCACAAGGTGGCGAAAGATGTCATTAACAAAATGTTGAAACACCGCCGGGGCAGTAGTCAGACCAAAAGGCATGACAAGGTTCTCATAATGTCCCTCCGGAGTGTTAAACGCCGTCTTCCACTCATCCCCCTCCTTTATCCTAATCAGATTATACGCCCCCCTGAGATCCAACTTAGAGAACCATTTGGCGCCCACAATCTGATTGAAGAGATCAGGAATAAGTGGGAGCGGATACGGATCTCGGACAGTAATCCGATTAAGCTCACGGAAATCCAAGCAAGGGCGTAGGCCTCCATCTTTTTTCTTCACAAAGAAGAACCCCGCGGCCACTGGGGAAGATGAAGGTCTAATATGCCCCTTGGCCAGACTTTCCGAAATATAATCCTTCATAGCCTGCCTCTCAGGACCAGAAAGGTTATATAACCTAGATTTAGGTAACTTAGCATCAGGAAGCAATTTTATTGAACAGTCATACGCGCGATGAGGAGGTAATTCTTGACACCCCTCCTCAGAGAACACATCCTCAAAGTCCTTCAGAAAAGGAGGCAAAGTTCTAGGCACGACCGCACTGATGACCGTGTTCATGCAGTTACTCTTGCAAAATTCACTCCACTGGCTTATCTCTCTGGATTGCCAATTAATCACTGGGTTATGTTTAGCCAACCAAGGAAGTCCCAACACAATAGGAGTAGGAAGACCTTCCAACACATAACAAGACAATCGTTCTTTATGTAATGCCCCTACTCGAAGGTCTATGTTATGAACAGCTTGTACAAAGCTACCTTGACCGAGAGGCCTGGCGTCAATAGAGAAAATAGGGATCGGTTTGGCCAATACACTCAGTTGCATACCTTGCACCTGGGCAAACCGAGCGTCCACCAGATTAGCCCCGGACCCACTATCAAGAAGAACAGAAATCCTCTCAGCTCTCGTACCTACCACCACCTCCGCTGGTACGAGAAACTGAGACGGACCTGGGGACGAAATACATACTCCCAGGATGTCGTCCACCACACAACCTGGGATTAACAGTTTTCCGGCGACTTCTTGCTCAGCGAGGCACGGGATGGACACCCCTCAACAAAATGCCCCTCTCTCCCGCAGAAGAAACACTTTCTTGTCTTGCGGCGCACCGCCGATCCCCTCCCTCGAAAAGATGTCCCTCCCAACTGCATAGGTTCCTCAGAACAGACCAGGGGAACCTCAATATAAGGGACTTTAGTAGTGGGTGGAGTCATAACAGGGGGCGGAGTTACCTCGCACCTCTCCCGAAGCCGTCTATCAATGCGAATAGCAAGGGCCATAGCGGCCTCCAGAGACGGGGGAGAATCATACTGAGCCAACACGTCTTTTAATTTGTCAGATAACCCTTGACAAAACTGGCTCCTAAGAGCTGGGTCATTCCACTGAGTATCTGTGGCCCATCTACGGAACTCAGAAGAAAACTCCTCCGCCGGACGATCTCCCTGCTGTATCTTACGTAACTTCGTTTCAGCAAGGGAGACCCGATCCGGGTCATCATATACCAGACCCAGGGCAGTAAAAAATCGATCTACTGACTGAAGAGCCGGGGAGCCCGGAGGAAGAGAGAACGCCCAGGATTGAGGGTCCCCTTGTAAGAGCGAGATGACAATTCCCACCCTCTGCTCTTCACTCCCCGATGACCGAGGCCGTAGCCGAAAATATAACTTACATGCCTCCCGGAAGGTAAAAAATTTGTCCCGCCCACCAGTCAACCTGTCCGGGAGAGCAACTTTAGGTTCAGATCTTGTCATGGGTGCATCGCCACGAAGATCGTCGCGATTGCACATTCTGACTTCTCACAGCTGAGCTGCTGTTTCTTTGTGTTTGGTAATGAGAGAGTTAATTTTACCTAGCTCTTTGCTAAGACTAGGTCCAGCCTCGCCCGGCTGCTTTGGATTATGTTCTAATTAGTTTCCTTTATATTCCTGCCAGTCTGGGTGTTTGATGCCGGTGAAAGCATTCATATAGTTTAGCAGACTGGATCGGTTCTGGGAATACTTAAGCTAAGAGCTCCTTAGTTGTTTTACTCTTATAGCTTATAGTTTATCTCTGAGACCTAAGGTGTTCCTACTGTGTGTGAGTGTTGTATGTAAGACTTTATTTACTTTATTTCTTATCTTTCTTGTATGTCTTTCTGTTCATTAACCGTTACCTGGTCATTCCCTTTGGTGGTATTCAGGGTCCTTCTTAGGACTAGAATACAGTTGGCAGGGATTGATAGGAGACAGGGTTTACGCTGGTGGCCTGGACCTCTGTACCTTTAACAGTACCTCCAGGTTGAGGGATTAGTTAGGACCCCAGTTTAGGGTCAGCTTAGACCCCGGTCACCCTCTAGCCGGAGACAGCGTATAACGGATTCCGTTTTGACCCACTGGACATTCTGTCAGGTAAAATCTATGTTATCATATATCTATGCGCATGTTATATAGTATGTTGCCCTTTTGATATAGATTACTGTCATCACATATATATATCTGCTATACAGCGTGACAGATCTGGATTGCTCCGGGGGGAACAAAACCTTGGACTTAATGTCCGTCAGCTCCATGGACAAACTCTGCAACTGCAGGGCAAGCTGGGCTACTGGATCCATGGTAGCTGGGGAGAATCTTTTTAGTATGGCCGGTGAAAATATCACGCTGTATAACAGTTATAGATAATGTCAGTAATCTATATCAAGTGGGACAACATTCTATATACCATATAAATAGGTTATATCAACATGAACATATAGTATTTGATAACATAGTATTACCTGACATAATATCCGAAGTACTGAGGATCTATACTGGATCTGTTTTACGCTGTCTCAGGCTAGAGGTGGACCGGGGTCTATACTGACCCTAAACTGGGGTCCTGACTAGTCCCTCTACCTGGAGGTACTGTTAATGGTACAGAGGTCCAGGCCGCCAGCGTAACCCTATCTCCTATAAGTCCCTGACCACTGTAATCTAGTCCTTAGAAGGACCCTGATTACCACCACAGGGATATGGGCAGGTCACCGCTTAATAAACAGTAAAGACAAACGAGACAGACAGGGGATAAAGTAAATACTGTCTTGCATACAACACTTAAACACAGAGGGAACACAAAAGGTCTAGGAGATAAACTATAAGCGAGGAGAGGAGAAACCACAAAGGAGCTCTTAGCTTAAGTCTTCTCAGAACCGATCCTATCTGCTGGTCTGTATGAATGCTTTCACCGGCATCTCCCAAGCAGACTGGCAGGTATATAAAGGAAGCTAATTAGTGCATAATCAAACTGCAGCCGGGCGAGGCTGGACCTAGTCTTAGCACAGAGCTAGGTAGAATTAACTCCCTCACTGCCAAACACAAAGAAACAGCAACTCAGCTGCGAGAAGTCAGAATGTGTAATCGCGACGATCTTCGTGGCGATACACCCATGACAATACTCACCTTTCATCCCTGTGCTCCAGTGCTCCACCCCCCAATCCTGATGTGCATGGTCCTCTTACCCTCAATCCTGATGTGTGTGGCCCCCTTACCCCCCCAATCCTGACATGCATGGTCCCCTCACCCCCCAATCCTGATGTGCATGGTCCCCTCATCCCCAATCCTGATGTGCATGGCCCCCTCACCCTCCCAATCCTGGTATGCATGGTCCCCTCACCCCCCCAACTCTGATGTGCATGGTACGCTCACCCCCAATCCTGATGTACATGGTCCCCTCACCCCCCCAACCCTGATGTGCATGGTCCCCTCACCCCCCAATCCTGATGTGCATGGTCCCCTCACCCCCCCAATCCTGATGTGCATGGTCCCCTCACCCCCCAATCCTGATGTGCATGGTCCCCTCACCCTCCAACCCTGATGTGCATGGTCCCCTCACCCCCCAATCCTGATGTGCATGGTCCCCTCATGCCCCCCTATCCTGATGTGCATGGCCCCCTCACCCCCCCAATCCTGATATGCACGGTCCCTCACCCCCCAATCCCAGTATGCACGGTCCCTTCACCCACCAATCCTGGTATGCATGGTCACCTCCCGCCCAATCCTGGAATGCATGGTCCCCTCATCCCCCCAATCCTGATGTGCATGGTCCTCTCACCCCCCAATCCTGATGTGCATGGTCCCCTCATCCCCAATCCTGATGTGCGTGGCCCCCTTACCCCCCCAATCCTGACATGCATGGTCCCCTCACCCCAATCCTGATGTGCATGGTCCCCTCATCCCCAATCCTGATGTGCATGGCCCCCTCACCCTTCCAATCCTGGTATGCATGGTTCCCTCACCCCCCCAACCCTGATGTGCATGGTCCGCTCACCCCCAATCCTGTGTCATGGTCCCTCACCCCAACCCTGATGTGCATGGTCCCCTCACCCCCCAACCTGATGTGCATGGTCCCCTCACCCCCCAATCCTGATGTGCATGGTCCCCTCACCCCCAATCCTGATGTGCATGGTCCCCTCACCCTCCAATCCTGATGTGCATGGTCCCCTCACCCCCAACCTGATGTGCATGGTCCCCTCACGCCCCCTAATCCTGATGTGCATGGCCCCTCACCCCCCCAATCCTGATGTGCATGGCCCCCTCACCCCCCAATCCTGATGTGCATGGTCCCCTCACCCCCCAATCCTGATGTGCATGGTCCCCTCACCCTCCAACCCTGATGTGCATGGTCCTCTCACCCCCCATACCTGATGTGCATGGTCCCTCACGCCCCCCAATCCTGATGTGCATGGTCCCCTCACCCCCCAATCCTGATGTGCATGGTCCCCTCACGCCCCCCTATCCTGATGAGCATGGCCCCCTCGCCACTATTAAACTGCACAGATACCCCAAAAAAAAAAACAAACATTTATACTCACCTTTCATCCCTGTGCTCCAGCGCTGTTCCGTTCAGCTGGACGCCGGGGGAGGAGAGCGGCGCCGGAGTACGCGCATGCCCATACCGCGCGATCCGGCGCCATATTGCTGAAGACACACTGTAAATGTGTCTTCATCAAAATGGCGCCGGATAGTGCTATTGCGCATGCGCGATCCGACGCGCACTCCTGGTCTCCTGCCCCGGGAGAAGAGAAGCGCCGTGGCAACGCTCCTCCCGGTCAGGTAAGTATGTGAGTATGGCGCCATACAGAGTACTCACCGCTCTGGATGCCTCACTCTGTCTGGAGCCAGACTGCGCAGGCGTGTCGCGCTTGCGCAGTCTATAAAGGCTTCAGACAGAGTGACGCTCCCACCGTTATATTATAGATAAACACCACCATGATCCACTGATTCCCCAATGATAGGTCACAGAAAAATTATTATAAATTGTATCACAGCTTTGACCCTAGGTATTACGCTGGATTTCAATTTATTATGTGCACTAAAAAAGAATCGCTATCATATTTGTCCCTTTATTTTATATGGACAAATGGGATGCAACACATACACTCCTATTACCACACAGTTTGCAAATGTGAATGTAGGCGGTAATAAAATTAAATGCCGGTAATCTCCTCCTCATTGAATATTACATATAGGAAGCACATCGGCTATACAGTCATGGCCAAAAGTTTTGAGAATGACACAAATATTATATTTTCACATGATCTGCTGCACTCTGGTTTTTATGTGTGTTTGACAGATGTTTTTATCACAGACAGAAAAATAATAATTGCAAACATATGAGTAACAAAAGCTTATATTGACAGTTAGAATGAGTTAATGCAGCAAGTCAATATTTGCAGTGTTGACTAGTGTTGAGCATTCCGATACCGCAAGTATCGGGTATCGGCCGATATTCGCGTTATCGGAATTCCGATACTTAATTCCGATACTTTTTCAATATCGTATACCGGAATCGGAAGTTCCCATAATTCTTTGAGAGGCAATGTGATTTTAGTCAGCCAATGAGGAATCCTACGAAGTGTGGGCACATCTTGTAATGATGCGGTCATCTTAACTAATGGCATGGCTGTGATTGGCTGCTGAAATGATGTCAGAATGCACTATAAAAGGCGCCGCAGCCATTTTAGCGTCACTGTGCTGTGAACTCAGTTAGGGACAGAACGCTGCTGTGCTGACTCTGAGGGACAGTTAGATATTGCGATTTTGTGTACTACTGTGCTTGAGGCAGGCTAGTTTACCAACCGCTGTGTAAAGCTTCATTTTGCCAGTGTTGTTTTAACAGCTCTGTGCAAGGTGTGTGTGTGACAGTGCAGGTGACGCTGCAGTTTGCTCTGCATCCACCGCTGTTTGTAGGCATCTGCACGTGTCACTGACTCTTTTTTTTTTTTATTTTATTTAGTGGAATTGGTGCAGCTCCATTATATTAGAAAAAAATCAAATCTATTAGTGTGACGTGCTTCCATCCGTATACAATACATTGGTTGCAAACACTATAGAAGTACAGAAAGGAGCTTTTCACAGATAGTGAATAGTTGTGTTTCAGTGTTCACTGCAGTCTGTGAGGTTTTGATTTTTTGAGTGCAGATCACGCTCCAGTTAGTTCTTCAATCACTGCTGGTTGTAGTCTGCTGAGCGTGTGTCACTGCCTCATCCTTCACATTTTTCTCTAATTGGTGCTGCTCCATTTTAGTGGAAAAAAATCTAATCTATTAGTGTGACGCGCTTCCATCCGTATACAATACATTGGTTGCAAACACTATAGAAGTACACAAAGGAGTAGCCTTTCACAGATTGTGGACAGTTGTGTTTCAGTGTTCACTTCAGTCTGTGTTTTTTACTTTTTTGAGTGCACATCACGCTCCAGTTACTTGTTCAAGCACTGCTGCTTGTACTCTGCTGAGCGTGTCTCAGTGGCTCATCCTTTTAATTTATCTCCAATTGGTTCTGCTACATTCCATTTAAAATAAATCTAATCTATTAGTGTGACGCGCTTCCATCCGTATACAATACATTGGTTGCAAACACTATAGAAGTACACAAAGGAGTAGCCTTTCACAGATTGTGGACAGTTGTGTTTCAGTGTTCACTTCAGTCTGTGTTTTTTACTTTTTTGAGTGCACATCACGCTCCAGTTACTTGTTCAAGCACTGCTGCTTGTACTCTGCTGAGCGTGTCTCAGTGGCTCATCCTTTTCATTTATCTCCAATTGGTTCTGCTACATTCCATTTAAAATAAATCTAATCTATTAGTGTGACGCGCTTCCATCCGTATACAATACATTGGTTGCAAACACTATAGAAGTACACAAAGGAGTAGCCTTTCACAGATTGTGGACAGTTGTGTTTCAGTGTTCACTTCAGTCTGTGTTTTTTACTTTTTTGAGTGCACATCACGCTCCAGTTACTTGTTCAAGCACTGCTGCTTGTACTCTGCTGAGCGTGTCTCAGTGGCTCATCCTTTTCATTTATCTCCAATTGGTTCTGCTACATTCCATTTAAAATAAATCTAATCTATTAGTGTGACGCGCTTCCATCCGTATACAATACATTGGTTGCAAACACTATAGAAGTACACAAAGGAGTAGCCTTTCACAGATTGTGGACAGTTGTGTTTCAGTGTTCACTTCAGTCTGTGTTTTTTACTTTTTTGAGTGCACATCACGCTCCAGTTACTTGTTCAAGCACTGCTGCTTGTACTCTGCTGAGCGTGTCTCAGTGGCTCATCCTTTTCATTTATCTCCAATTGGTTCTGCTACATTCCATTTAAAATAAATCTAATCTATTAGTGTGACGCGCTTCCATCCGTATACAATACATTGGTTGCAAACACTATAGAAGTACACAAAGGAGTAGCCTTTCACAGATTGTGAATAGTTGTGTTTCAGTGTTCACTGCAGTCTGTGAGGTATTTTTATTTATTTTTTTTTTAAAATGCAGATCACGCTCCATTTACTTCTTCAACCACCGCTGCGTGTACTCTGCTGACTGTCTGTCACTGGCTCATCCTTGTCATTTTTCTAAAATTGGTGCTGCTTTATTCTATTTAAAATAATTCAAATCTATTACAGTGACGTGCTTCCATCCGTATACAATACATTGGTTGCAAACAATATAGAAGTACACAAACGGGCCTTTCACAGCTACTGAACATGGGTTTTTAATTTTTAACTAAAATATGTATTTTTTCAAATGACACAAATATAAGTAATGTTGAAGAGGAATAGTCCTACATCCATTGTTTGCACAATATTACAGGTGTACATCATGTCCCTTAATCAACAATGTATTATTATATTTACTTGTATGCTTTTATTTAAAAGCCAAGAACACAGAAGGATAACCTTCGCACTGCAGCTGTTGTCAAAGTTCAACCCACATTATGCACTTCCAACATTGCAGCATTTGAGGCATGATGTGAGTTGGATTGGTCAAAGTTATGGAGTGAGAAGGTTCACCATCAGTACCCTATAGCATAAGTATGCTTTTGTGTTAGCATTTGTGTTAGACATGTGGATATCTGCCATAATATGTCACAATTATTTAGTTACAGATTTGTTACCAACACTAATCATTGAATGGTTTTAAATTTGACGTTTCACTTGTTTACAGCTTAGAAATAAGGGTGTAGCCTGATATCTATGTGTAGCACTAGCCACTTTAACATGTCATGTTTTTTTCAACATGTGTAGCTAGGTAGCAGTAATTTTTGCCGGACACACAGCAGGTGAACAGCAGGCGTTACTGAACCCCACTATCACTATAGCTTGTGTATTGGTCTGTGGACACGACACTTCTGAGCAGCAACTGGCAGTGTTGTAGCCCAGGGAGTATAGCTCAGGTGGTAGAAAGATGAACATAACAGGAGACATGGAAAACGTTGCCAACCAGTTAGTTAATCTGAAACCGGACAGGCAAATTCAGGCGAGATCCATGCCTAGTTCATTTTCAGAAAAGTAAGCCGTTCTACATTATCGTAGGATAGTCGCATGCAACGGTCTGTTAGTACACCACCTGCAGCAGTAAAGACGCGCTCCGATAATACACTGGCAGCAGATCAAGCCAGCACCTCCAATGCATACTGGCTAAGCTCTGGCCATGTATCCAGCTTAGAGACCCAAAACTTGAATGGGGAAGAGCCATCTGAGAGTACACTGAGAGGGCAAGACATGTAGTCTGTCACCATCTTACGGAAATGTTGCCTCCTGCTGACTGGAGCCGTCTCGGATGGTGTAGACATTGGTGGCGCTGCCACAAAACTTCGACACTATTGGAACATACTGTTCTTGCCCTGTGCAGAGGCGTTGCTTGTGCTCCCTCTTGTTGCAGAGCTGTCTCCACTGCCTCGACGCACAGAGCTGCTTTGTAAATCAGTAGCAGCAGCAGTGCTCTCGGCTGGAATGGAGAACATTATGGATTGCACCAGTGTGTCTTGGTACTTCCGCATTTTACGCTCCCGGTTCAACGGTGTGATGAGGCTTTGTAAGTTGTCCCGGTAGCGAGGGTCTAGGAGGGTGTACACCCAATAATCAGACGTGGTGTGAATGTGTTCGATGCGGCGGTCGTTTCTCAGCCACTGCAGCATGAAATCAACCATGTGCTGCAGACTCCCAACTGGCCAAGAAACGTTGTCCCCTGCAAGAGGCGTCATCTCCGCCTGCTGTGCATCACCCCACCCTTGGTCTACATACTGACTAGAGCATTGTCTACCTCCCTCTGGAGCGATGTCTTCCTCCTCCATTGACTCCTCCTCATCCTCCTCACAAAGTCCTTCAAATACATATAAATTTACAAAATTTAAAACTCAAAATTTAAAAACTTTGTATCATAATTCTGTAACATCAGTTTATGGAAACACAATAGCATTACAAAAGGATAGACAAAAAATGTACATTATGTGCTTTGTAAATACATTAAAAGTTTGTAATGGTTATGAAAATATAGACAGCGACTCTGGAGGTTCAATTGTTGATACAGCATGGTACTTTGAAAGTCCTCCAGCCCTTTGTGAGGAACCACGTTGCGCTGACTGTCCAGAAGGTGATGGAATTTGTGACTCCTCATCCTCCACCTCTTCCAAAACCTCATGCCTTAGTGCTTGCAGTGTTTTTTGAAGCAGGCAGATAAGGGGGACAGTCAGGCTGACTAGTGCATCATCTGCACTCGCCATCCGCGTTGACTCATCAAACGCACGCAAAACGTGGCAGATATCCTTCATAGAGTTATTCGCCACTCATTACACTGGCAGTGGCTGCCCATTCATTATAGGATCCAATTCTAATTACTGGTTCTCACCAACAAAGCTCTCCACAGCGCAGCACCCCCCTACATCTCCTCCCTCATTTCTATCTATCGGCCTAACCGACTGCTGCGCTCTGCAAACGACTTTCGACTAACCTCTGCACTAATACGTACCTCCCACTCCCGACTCCAAGACTTCTCCTGCTCTACGCCAATCCTCTGGAATGCTGTACCCCAAGAAATTAGGACTATCCCAATTTGCATGGTTTCAGGCGCTCCCTCAAAACACATTTGTTCAGAGCGGCCTATCACATTCACTAATCAAAGTCATTCTATGTATTCTGTGTAAGTGTGTGTGTGTCTCTAGCCCATTCACTATCTCCATCCCTCAGTCCCTTAAGATGGCTGGAACATCATTGTAAATGCACCATTGTATATAAACACCTATACTTTGTATCTCCCCCATCTCATTGTACATTGTAAGCTGTCACGAGCAGGGGCGACTTATTTAGCTTAAATTATTGTATTGTTAACGTTGTTACTTATGACTTGTGTTCTGAAACTGCTAAACTGTAAAGCGCTGCGGAATATGATGGCGCTATATAAATAAATATTATTATTATTCCTCTGAGCTGCTCCCACCACCTTCCTGTTCCTCATGCCATGTTGGGTCTTGGACCTCATCATCTCCACTACCCTCTTCCAACACCTGCTGTTGGGTGGTCTGGCCAGCACCATGCTCAACAGAAACTGGCACCTGGGTCTCATCATCATCAGATGCGTTCTGCGGTGTGCTGACCATCGGCACTGTCTCACCCGCCTCTTCAGATTCAGAGAGACACAGCTGTTGCGCATCACTGCATACTCCCTCTTCACATTACAGAATGCTGCTTGGCTGGGCCCCTGTTTGCAAGCCAATAGATTCTGAGAACAGAAGCAGACACTCAGCTGGCTCCTGTACAGAACTCTCTGACTGCCTGGGCAATTTGCCAGGCGGTGAAGAGACAGATGGTTGCCCAACAGTGCTGTGGTCCTGAGAGGAGGTGGAAGCAATTGAAGTCGATGCATTGGCTGACATCCAAACAACAACGGCTTCAATTTGTTCTTCCCGCAGCAGGGGGGTACTCCGAGCTCCTACAAAAGTGCGCATAAAGGAACGCTCACGGGGAAAACTGGTGGATGCTGTGTCACTGGGGGCCGCAGCAGCCACAGAATCCCCACGTCCTCTCCCTGAAGAAACTCCACGACCACGTGCCTTACTCCCTGCCTTCTTCATCTTGGTAGATTGATAAAGAAAGTCTGAAAAGTTATAAGGTCTAAGTGTGGTTATTCCGCAGAGACTGCAGTGAACACTGCACACAACTGTTCACTACCCAATGCGTCTCAGCAGGAAGGCAGTCTGTGCGTCAAAACAAAGGCACAAGCATACATTCATGTACCCTGTTTATAAAGCTATATAAAAAAAATTATGTAGTAGTGACGCACACTTTATTGAGGTACAGTATTACATCGCAATTCACCATCTGTGGCTATGCAGTCTCATCTATATATACCTTATCTATCTGTTGTCATGCTTCCAAGTCGACAGTCACAGTCAGCCATAAATAGCAATTTTCACTATGCACTATGCACTTTTTAAAGGTTATGTTTGTTAATAAAAATGATTATTGCCACATATTATGAGTATTACATGATGGAAATTGTATAATTTTGTATAAAATATTTAGTGACATTATTCAGCAAATGGAACATTTTAGTAATATCACAGATAACTTGTAATGCTGATGATGTTTTGAAGTCAGACATTCATTGTCTATACAATAAAAATGGTGTACATACTGTTACTTATCCATCATTAATGGATTCAGATATGTACTTGTATGCTTTTATGTACAACCGTATAGCAGATTCCTTAACTAATTTATTTTGTGGTTTGCATTGCTGTTCAACATGTTAATGTATGTGTTTATGTTTGTCAATTCTTTATTTATCTAGATATTAGTTTAAATGAAATCATCATCTTATGGTAGTAAAGGTTATCTTTCTCTTGTTTGAAGTATAGACATTTAAAATTGACAGGTAACAAGGAAATTACTTGATCTAGTATTTAAACATCCTCCTTGACCCTGGGCTCCAACACCGCCAGTTGTTGCTCGGAAGTGCTGTTAGCACAGTCAACACTTGCTCCTGTGTTACTGGGGTTCAGTAACGTCAGCTGGTCCTCGGTTGTGCCATTGGCTCTTTTCCTTCTGCTGCCCCTCCGGGTTCCAGCACAGTCAGCTGGTCCTCGTTACTTGCATTGGCTCTTGTACCTTCTGCTACCCGTCCGGGTTCCAGTACCGTCAACTGGTTCTCCGCAGTGCCTTTGGCCTAGGTGCCTCCATCTCGGTATCCGAGTTCCAGCAACGTCTGCTGGTCCTTGGTAGTGCTTTGGAGCACAGGTACCTCCTGCTTAGTAACCGTGTCCCAGTAACGTCAGCTGGTCCTCGGTTGTGCCATTGGCTCTTTTCCTTCTGCTGCCCCTCCGGGTTCCAGCACAGTCAGCTGGTCCTCGTTACTTGCATTGGCTCTTGTACCTTCTGCTACCCGTCCGGGTTCCAGTACCGTCAACTGGTTCTCCGCAGTGCCTTTGGCCTAGGTGCCTCCATCTCGGTATCCGAGTTCCAGCAACGTCTGCTGGTCCTTGGTAGTGCTTTGGAGCACAGGTACCTCCTGCTTAGTAACCGTGTCCCAGTAACATCAGCTGGTACAAGATTGTGCTACAAATACAAGATACGGAACAAGAGACACAAGAACAATAAGCAGAAGATCTAAAAGCAGAAGAACATGAAGTATAAGACCAAAATGAAGAGCAAAATATATGCTCTAAATTCTAAGCAGAAGAAGACTAAGCAGTGTATGGGGGTGAGTCCGTTCCTCCTCGTGGTGCCCCTGGAAAATGCCTGCTGCTGCAGGCTAAACTGAACACGGACAAATACTGTTGTAATTTAAATCTTTTGTGACAGCAAGAACGGAAGGATGAAAAATTCATACTTTGACAGATTACAAGTACAGGATTCTCTGTCACAAATAAGAATATGATGAAGAAGATGAAGCAGAATATGAATAAGAATAATAGTTTAATAAGAAGAATATGAGTAATGTTAACAAAGATGAATAGCAAGAAGTTTAAGAAGAAGATAAAGAAGGTGAAGATGAAGAATAATTTGATGAAAAAGATGATGCTGCAGAAGATTATGAAGGAGAAAGTGTGTGAAAAGTTAAAAAGGTGAAGATGAAGAGCATGGAAGTTGTGTAATATACATATTTGCCAAAATATAAAAAACGTTAACATTGTCAATTTCTTCGTCAATCCGAACATCTTTAAAAAAAAAATATTTATGCTATTCCATTTGATTGGGTTAAACATCTATGCCTTTAATGTCTCCTCAACCTTCCCCAATACATTCTACATTACTCTTTCTTGTTTTCCTTCATGTACAATTAACCAACAAGGCAAGAATGGGTTTTTTTTAATTTCGATATTTTGTTCCCATAGACTTACATGGGACTTCCGGTATCGGTATCGGGTATCGCCGATATTTTAGTGATATCGGCGATACCATTCCGATTCCGATACTTTAGGATATCGGAAAGTATCGCTCAACTCTAGTGTTGACCCTTCTTCTTCAGGACCTCTGCAATTCTCCCTGGCATGCTCTCAATCAACGTCTGGACCAAATCCTGACTGATAGCAGTCCATTCTTGCACAATCAATGCTTTCATTTTGTCAGAATTTTTAGGTTTTTGTTTGTCCACCCGTCTCTTGATGATTGACCACAAGTTCTCAATGGGATTAAGATCTGGGGAGTTTCCAGGCCATGGACCCAAAATCTCTATGTTTTGTTCCCTGAGCCATTTAGTTATCACCTTTGCTTTATGGCAAGGTGCTCCATCATGCTGGAAAAGGCATTGTTGATCTCTAAACTGCTCTTGGAGGGTTGGGAGAAGTTGCTCTTGGAGGACATTCTGGTACCATTCTTTATTCATGGCTGTGTTTTTAGGCAAGACTGTGAGAGAGCCGATTCCCGTGGCTGAGAAGCAACCCCACACATGAATGGTTTCAAGATGCTTAACAGTTGGCATGAGACAAGACTGGTTATAGCGCTCACCTTGTCTTCTCCGAATGAGGCGTTTTCCTGATGACCCAAACAATCGAAAAGGGGATTCATCAGAGAAAATAACTTTACCCCAGTCCTCAGCAGTCCACTGCCTGTACCTTTTGCAGAATATCAGTCTGTCCATGATGTTTTTTCTGGAGAGAAGTGGCTTCTTTGCTGCCCTCCTTGAGACCAGGCCTTGATCCAAGAGTCTCCGCCTCACAGTGCATGCAGATGCACTCACACCTGCCTGCTGCCATTCCTGAGCAAGCTCTGCACTGCTGGTAGCCCGATCCCACAGCTGAAACACTTTTAAGAGACGGTCCTGGCGCTTGCTGGTCTTTCTTGGGCACCCTGAAGCCTTTTTGGCAACAATGGAACCTCTCTCCTTGAAGTTCTTGATGATGCGATAGATTGTTGACTGAGGTGCAATCTTTCTAGCTGCGATACTCTTCCCTGTTAGGCCATTTTTGTGCATTGCAATGATGACTGCACGTGTTTCTTTAGAGATAACCATGGTTAACAGAAGAGAAACAATGATGCCAAGCACCAGCCTCCTTTTAAAGTGTCCAGTGGTGTCATTCTTACTTAATAATGACAGATTGATCTCCAGCCATGTCCTCATCAACACCCACACCTGTGTTAATGGAGCAATCACTGAAAAGAGGTTAGCTGGTCCTTTTAAGGCAGGGCTGCAATGATGTTGAAATGTGTTTTGGGGGATAAAGTTCATTTTCTAGCCAAATATTGACTTTGCAAGTAATTGCTGTTAAGCTGATCACTCTTTATAACATTCTGGAGTATATGCAAATTGCCATTAGAAAAAGTGAAGCAGTAGACTTTGTAAAAATTAATATTTGTGTCATTCTCAAAACTTTTGGCCATGACTGTACAGCCATATTATTGTAGCATAGCTAGTATTTGGAGTGCAAACTGCCCTAAACAAGAAAACTGTATATATAAATCACTACTGAAGGTCTGCGATCAGCTGAAAATATCAGGGAGACCCTCTGGTAATGTATCTCAGAGTGCTATGCCACTTGTGCTAACACACACAGAAGCGGATCATTAACCACCGCTCTCAGTGTGTTTCATTAGAAGCAGGGTGTGCTGACATTCCACTGAAGTCTGTTCATTGCAGGTCTCACATTACAGAGACCATGCTGCAATGAAAGTACTCATGGGATCCCGTCTCAAGCAGAGAGGAAGCAGGGAGGGAGAGGACAGCATGCAGTAGCTAATAGTTAAGTGCCATAAATTCTGTGATAATCATTAGGGATGAGTCCCTGACACGCCAGGGGAGCCAGCTTTCTCTAGGTGGAGGTTGCCGGCGTCCTGTGTTTTCACTAGTGCCGCAGGTTTCACTTCCAGTGAGGTCATGACTATTCATAAGCCATAATGAGCGGGACCAGAAGTGAAGTGTGCGTAGCTGCTGCTGTGAAGGAGGGGGTAAGAAACACCCCTGGAGAAGAGAAACAGACCAGGGGAGACAGATCAGTGGGGGTGACTCGAGTATAAGCCGAGAGGGGCACTCTCAGCCTAAAAAAATGGGTTGAAAATCTCAGCTTATACTCGAGTATATACTGTATATAAATAAATATTATATATACATATATACACATACACACGACATAAATATCTTATAGACAGATAACTCACTAAAGTTTGTGCTTAAAGTGGTGGTCAATGTCTTTTATATTGATAGTCTATCCTTAGGATACAGCCATACAATATCTGATCGATAGTAGTCCTATACCCAGCGCTCCCGCCGAACAACTGTTCCCGGTGCTGGCTGCATGTGCTCAGTTGCAGAGTGGAACTACACAACTCCGTGAACCGCATATCCCCCTTATTGTTTCCCATGTTGGGATGTGCTGTGCCCACCATATCGGTGACAGAGCTGTGCTCTGCAAGTAATCACATCTAGTCACTACTGGAAGCAGGAGCGACTGATTGGCAGGGTTGCAACACCAGACACCACCACCAATCAGATATTGATAACCTATTCTAAGGATAGGCTATCAATATAATAGTCCCAGACAATGTTATATTTCCAAAACTTGTTGACTTTATGACCTTTTCTTCTCTTTCTAAATATTTGGGTCAGGGTTTGAGATACCTTACTGCCATAGTAAGAAGCTGCAGCGTGGACAAGGAATGTCCATAATGGGTGCTAAATTATATTTCTCTAATGATGCAAGAAGTTCAATACAATGTTTTGTTCCAAGGGAGAAGAAACCAGTCCAACTCAACAGTAAATATACAGCTTTAGCATAGTATAATAATAAAAATAAACCCAACAGCCAAAAGGGCCTATAACAAATTAATTGTGGTCAGAATTAACAGCTTTGAAGTTCTACAAATTCACTACAGAAATTGTAGTTTAGCAACTGGACCATATTCTTTAATTCCTTCATATACATTCAGGCTATGGAAAATATGGCTGCAATTAAAGACTTTTGAAATCAAGTTGGGACCAAAGCCGTGTTAAGGCCTACACAGCTGTGTATATAGGATTACAACTACGAATTGTGCATTACAAAAATATACAGATTATGCTGCAGACTGAAACACTTTCGGTCACATTTTTATTTAAAATTTATAAGTTTTCATACAGGTTGCACATGCCTTTAGATACCTTTCCAGAAAAATAAATTCTAGGTTATGGCTACCAGATTTCTGCACATGGGATGTTGATCCAGAGATTTAGGCTGGGGCTAGATGGCGAAATGTCATGCGACTGAAGTTGTGAAACAAGTTGTGTGATCAAAAACATTTGTTGACTTTTCCATAAATAAAACTGCCAAGTTGCATGCGACTTACATGTCTATGTGTGCAAATTGCAATCAGCGATAGAAAATCCAGCACATTTCCAAACATGCGACACCATAGGAAATCAATATATCCAATGTAGCAATACGTTACCGTGATTTCAGTGTTGCACAATACTCGTTGCCTTGTAGCCATCGCCTTGTTCTGACTGCTCAGTCAGAAGGCTAATGAATACAAATTTCAAAAAACTGACGGAGCACTCCGCCTCAGCATCAGGTGTTTTTAATCACAGCAGGACCACGACCCTCCACAGAGATATAGATTTCAATCTAAGGGATCATACCCATTTGTGGAAAAAAAAAACGGTTCGTTTTCTGGATGGAAAAAACGGTCCGAATATATACAATTCTCATGCAATTGTAAAGCGATTTGTATGCGATTTTTAATTGCTCCATCCTTTTTCCATCAGTTTTCCATCTGTATGCAATGCGATTTTAACATGACGTTTTACATAGAGCAGTTATCTCTATTTAAAAAGTCATGTAAAAATCACATTGTAAAAAAAAAAATGTACACAAAAAGCAAATAATTATATACATATAAAATATATATATATCGGTCATACACTTCTACATAGTATAATAGCAGCCAATTCTTCACCTGCTATACTGTAAAATCACACTGACAGCTTTAATAAAGAATAGAAACAACACATATACACACATAGAATACATATATATATATATATATATCATTGTGACATATATATATATATATATATATATATATATACATATATTTATAGTTCATACACTTCTACATAATGTAATAGCCGCTAATTCAATTGTCGGCTTTTGTGAAATCACAGAACCCGACATGAAATGACACATGGTTTACATACAGTTAACCATGTCATTTCATGTATTTTGATATACGGTTTTAACTTACAATTACATGAGTGTATGTGTGCAAAATTGCAGACATGTAGGGGTTAATTAAAGGTGTAAATTTGTTGAAAAAAAATGAGTGGGCTCCCGCTGTATTTTCTCCACCAGACAGACAAAGCAAGCGAGTAGGGGAAAATAATAATAGCCCAGGGAGGGTGCATTTATTTTGTGCCCCCCCGGCTACTAACGTCTGCCCCAGACACCCCAGAAAAGGCAAATCTATAATTAGATTCGCCCTTTCTGGCACTTTGCCCGTCTATTACCATTGCCCTGTAGCGGTGGCGAATGGGTTAATAAGGGGTTAAAGCCACCTTGCAATTGAAAGGTGACTTTAAGTCAGGTTAATAATTGAGAGTTGTCAGTTCCGGGAGAGGAACTTATTCATTCAGGGGGTAACAGCTCAGCAGACAGCATTAGCTGCCTGCTAGCTGTAACCCGCTAACCCTTTCTGATGGATTACAGCGTGGGACCTGACTGTGCATCGGATAGGTAAGAATAATTTTGCTTTTTTATTTTATTTTTATTACAGGAAATGTTTTTAGCAGGAAAATAAAAGATGGTCAAAAACTGTTTATTTCATTAAAATGATTTTTTATTAAAGTGTGTGTGTTTGATTTTTCTTTCATACAATAGGATTAATAATTGATAGTTGTCTAATTGACAGCTCTCCATTATTAACCTGGCTTAAAGTCACCTTTCAATTGCAAGGTGGCTTTAACCCCTTATTAACCCATTCGCCACCGCTACAGGACAATGGGAATAGACGGGCAAAGTGCCAGAAAGGGCGAATCTAATTATAGATTTGCCTTTTCTGGGGTGTCTGGGGGCAGATGTTACTTGCCCCCACTCGCTTGCTTTGTCTGTCTGGTGGAGAAAATACAGCGGGAGCCCACGCATTTTTTTTCAACGAATTTACACCTTTAATTAACCCCTACATGTCTGCAATTTTGCACACATACACTCATGTAATTGTAAGTTAAAACCATATATCAAAATACATGAAATGACATGGCTGTTTGTAAACCATGTGTCATTTCATGTCGGGTTCTGTGATTTCACAATAGCCAGCAATTGAATTAGCAGCTATTACAGTATGTAGAAGTGTATGAACTATAAATATATGTATATATATATATATATATATATATATATATGTCACAATGACACACACATATATATATATATATGTGTATTCTATGTGTGTATATGTATTGTTTCTATTCTTTATTAAAGCTGTCAGTGTGATTTTACAGTATAGCCGGGGATGAATTAGTGGCTATTATACTATGTAGAAGTGTATGAACTATAAATATATTTATATGTATGTGTCACAATGACATGTGTATATATATATATATATAATGTATATATATATATAACATATATATATATATATATATATATACACACATATATATATATATATATATATATGTATTATATGTGTATGTATCTAGTGTTTTGTGAGCTGTCAGTGTGATTTTACAGTAGCCGGGGATGAATTGCTGGCTTTTCAAAGGAGACTGGTGCATATAAATCGGACAGCACTTGCATGGTGCGAGTGCTGTGCGATGATTTCTTGCACCCATTGACTTGCATTGGCGATTATCATGCCAAATTCGCATCAAATCGCAGCATGTTGCGATTTTATCCTCACACAGATTTCGGCTGAGAAAAAATTGCAAATGAGATGTCACCTATTGAATAACATTGGTCAGATTTGAATCCGATTTTTTATCGGCTGAATATCATCCGTTTTCGTCGCCAGTGAGTATGAGCCCTTAAGAGAGGATTCACATTAGGTTCCCATACAGATGAAGACTTTAGTCTAAGAGAGGATTGGCATTAGTTTAGGTCCTGGAAAACGAGAATCATCTTAATGTGGCTTCCAGGTACACATGAATTGGCCAATTTATGCGCTAAGCTTTCTCAATTTTTCATATTTCTAATGCAGTAATGCAATTAAATTTTCATATTTCATATTTGCATGCTATGGCGCTACAGAGTTCTGCCTTTGTTGTTTGCGTGTATATGAGTTGGTGACTCTAGATAAGCACCTGTTCACACTTACTTCATGTTTGGATGTGACAGTTTTTGAAATTCACCAGAATTCTGGCGTAAAACACCCTAAAATGCTGCAAAATTTTAGCGACTTTTGGAGTTTTTACTCCAGACCTGGCCAGCTTTGCCAAATTGGATAAAGTTGGGGTGTGGCAAAGCCACTTTAACAAATTCACCAAAATTTCTGATATTTGTGAAGTATGCCAGAAATGTAATCCAATCACTTATTGAAGTAACTTAATGAACGGGACCCGCTGACGTAAAGTGGGCCTGAATAAAATCAGTCTTAATGAATCGGGCCACAACTGTTTATTTCAAGTTATGGCTTCTTCACACTTTACAATGAAAGAGGGATATTCCTATACAGACTTACTGTATCATAATTACAGACCCACATACAACATCAGAATGCCTCTTATATCTCGTAACAATAATTTGAGCAACATCTAATATATCTAAAATATTTCCCTCATAATTCTTTCATAATGATTAAAAAAAAACACAGGTTATAAAGGTAATGGTTGTATTGCACAGCCAGGACCTGCCGCTAATAGCTGCAACTTTTAACCTACAGTGCCTTGCGAAAGTATTCGGCTCCCCGGAACTTTTCAACCTTTTCCCACATATAATGCTTCAAACATAAAGATACCAAATGTAAATTTTTAGTGAAGAATCAACAACAAGTGGGACACAATTGTGAAGTTGCACGAAATTTATTGGTTATTTTAAATTTTTGTGGAAATACAAAAACTGAAAAGTGGGGCGTGCAATATTATTCAGCCCCTTTACTTTCAGTGCAGCAAACTCACTCCAGAAGTTCATTGTAGATCTGTGAATGACCCAATGTTGTCCTAAACAACTAATGATGATAACGGTAATTAGACCTACCGGTAATTGTGTTTCCAGGTATCCATCCTGACAGCACCATGGATACCTTTAACTGCTCATTGTTTCTGTCCCACTGAGGATAAGAAGGACGTCCTCCATGGTGCTGTCAGGTGGTGAACTAGAAAAATATAATCCACCTGTGTGTAATCAAGTCTCCGTATAAATGCACCTGCTCTGTGATAGTCTCAGGGTTCTGTTTGAAGTACAGAGAGCATCATGAAGCCCAAGGAACACAACAGGCAGGTCCGTAATACTGTTGTGGAGAAGTTTAAAGCTGGATTTGGATACAAAATTATTTCCAAAACTTTAAACATCCCAAGGAGCACTGTGCAAGCATAGTAACATAGTAACATAGTAACATAGTTATTAAGGTTGAAGGAAGACTTTAAGTCCATCTAGTTCAACCCATATCCTATCCTAACCTGCCCTAACATGTTGATCCAGAGGAAGGCAAAAAAAAACCCAAGTGGCAAACAGTAAGCTTCACATTGGGGAAAAAAAATTCCTTCCCGACTCCACATACGGCAATCAGACTAGCTCCCTGGATCAACGCTGTATCTAGGAAACTAGTGAATATTACTGCAAATCTACCAAGACCCGGCCGTCCCTCTAAACTTTCATCTCAAACAAGGAGAAAACTGACCAGAGATGCAGCCAAGAGGCCCATGATCACTCTGGATGACCTGCAGAGATCTACAGCTGAGGTGGGACATGCTGTCCATAGGACAACAATCAATCATACACTGCACAAGTCTGACCTTTATGGAAGAGTGGCAAGAAGAAAGCCATTTCTCAAAGATATCCATAAAAAGTGTTGTTTAAAGTTTGCAACAAGCCACCTGGGAGACACACCAAATATGTGGAAGAAGGCGCTCTGGTCAGATAAAACCAAAATTGAACTTTTTTGCAAAAATGCCAAACGATATGTTTGTAATAAAGGCAACACAGCTCAACACCCTGAACACACCATCCCCATTGTCAAACATGGTGGTGGCAGCATCATGGTTTGGGTCTGCTTTTCTTCAGCAGGAACAGGGAAGCTGGTTCAAATTGATGAGAAGATGGATGGAGCCAAATACAGGACCATTCTTGAAGGAAACCTGTTGGAGTCTGCAAAAGACCTGTGACTGGGAAGGAGATTTTTCTTCCAACAAGACAATGATCCCAACTATAAAGCAAAATCTACAATGGAATGGTTCACAAATAAGCATATCCAGGTGTTAGAATGGCCAAGTCAAAGTCCAGACCTGAATCCAATCGTAATCTGTGGAAAGAGCTGAAAACTGCTGTTCACAAACGATCTCCATCCAACCTCACTGAGCGAAAAGCAAAACTGGAAATTGGCCCTTTCAGGAATGGGTTAACCCCTTAATGACCAAGCCATTTTGTAGGTTAAAGACCAGGCCAATTTTTACAATTCTGACCATTGTCTCTTTATGAGGTTATAACTCTGGAACGCTTCTACGGATCTTGGTGATTCTGAGACTGTTTTCTCGTGACATATTGTACTTCATGATAGTGGTAAAATTTCTTCAATATAACTTGCGTTTTTTTTATGAAAAAAATGGAAATATGGCAAAAATTTTGAAAATTTTGCAATTTTCAAACTTTTAATTTTTATGCCATTAAATCAGAGAGATATGTCACAAAAATTAGTTAATAAATAACATTTCCCACATGTCTACTTTACATCAGCACAATTTTGGAACCAAAATTTTTTTGTTACGAAGTTATAAGTGTTAAAAGTTGACCAGCAATTTCTCATTTTTCCAACAAAATTTACAAAACCATTTTTTTAGGGACCACCTCACATTTGAAGTGAATTTGAGGGGTCAATATGAAGAAAATACCCAAAAGTGACACCATTCTAAAAACTGCACCCCTCAACGTGTTCAAAGCCACATTCAAGAAGTTTATTAACCCTTTAGGTACTTCACAAGAATTGAAGCAATGTGGAAGGAAAAAATGAACATTTAACTTTTTTCCCAAAATTTTTCTTTCGACACAATTTTTTTAAATTTTGTCAAGGGTATCAGGAGAAAATGAACCACAATATTTGTTGTACAATTTCTCCAGAGTACACCGATATACCATGTGTGGGGGGTAAACCACTATTTGGGCGCATGGCAGAGCTCGGAATGGAAGCAGCGCCATTTGACTTTTTTGGCTGGAATTGAGATTGGACGCCAGGTCGCATTTGGAGAGTCCCTGTGTGCCTAAACAGTGGAAACCCCCACAAGTGACCCTATTTTGGAAACTGGACCCTCAAGGAACTCATCTAAATGTGTTGTGAGAGCTTTTAAACCCCCACTTCAAGAAGGTTTATTAACCTTTAGACTTCCGAATTAAAATTAAAAAAATCATTTATTTTTTTCCACAAAAATTTCTTTCATCCAATTATATTTTCAGGGATCAGGATAAAATGGACCCAAAGTTATTGCAATTAGTCCTGAGTACCGATATACCCATATGTGGGGGTAAACCACTATTTGGGCGCATGGCAGAGCTCGGAATGGGAAGCAGCGCCATTTGACTTTTTTGGCTGGAATTGAGATTGGACGCCATGTCGCATTTGGAGAGTCCCTGTGTGCCTAAACAGTGGAAACCCCCCACAAGTGACCCATTTTGGAAACTGGACCCCCAAGGAACTCATCTAAATGTGTTGTGAGAGCTTTTAACCCCCAAGGGCTTCACAGAAGGTTATAACGTAGAGCCGTAAAATTAAAAAATCATATTTTTTCCACAAAAATGATCTTTTCATCCCAATTATTATTTTCCAAAGGATAAAAGGACCCCAAAAGTTATTGGGCAATTAGTCCTGAGTACGCTGATACCCCATATGTGGGGGTAAACCACTATTTGGGCGCATGGCAGAGCTCGGAAGGGAAGCAGCGCCATTTGACTTTTTGGCTGGAATTGAGATTGGACGCCATGTCGCATTTGGAGAGTCCCTGTGTGCCTAAACAGTGGAAACCCCCCACAAGTGACCCCATTTTGGAAACTAGACCCCCCAAGGAACTTATCTAAATGTGTTGTGAGAGCTTTTAACCCCCAAGGGCTTCACAGAAGGTTATAACGTAGAGCCGTAAAATTAAAAAATCATATTTTTTCCACAAAAATGATCTTTTCATCCCAATTATTATTTTCCAAAGGATATAAAGGACCCCAAAAGTTATTGGGCAATTAGTCCTGAGTACGCTGATACCCCATATGTGGGGGTAAACCACTATTTGGGCGCATGGCAGAGCTCGGAAGGGAAGCAGCGCCATTTGACTTTTTTGGCTGGAATTGAGATTGGACGCCATGTCGCATTTGGAGAGTCCCTGTGTGCCTAAACAGTGGAAACCCCCCACAAGTGACCCCATTTTGGAAACTAGACCCCCCAAGGAACTTATCTAGATGTGTGGTGAGAGGTTTGAACCCCCAAGGGCTTCACAGAAGGTTATAACGTAGAGCAGTAAAATTAAAAAATCATATCTGTTCCACAAAAATGATCTTTCCACCCCCAATTGTTATTTTCCAAAGGGTAACAGGACCCAAAAGTTATTGTGCAATTTGTCCTGAGTACGCTGATACCCCATATGTGGGGGAAACCACTATTTTGACGCATGGCAGAGCTCGAAAGGGAAGTAGCGCCTTTTTCAAATGCAGACTGATAGCAGTCCATTCTTGCACAATCAATGCTTTCATTTTGTCAGAATTTTTAGGTTTTTGTTTGTCCACCCGTCTCTTGATGATTGACCACAAGTTCTCAATGGGATTAAGATCTGGGGAGTTTCCAGGCCATGGACCCAAAATCTCTATGTTTTGTTCCCTGAGCCATTTAGTTATCACCTTTGCTTTATGGCAAGGTGCTCCATCATGCTGGAAAAGGCATTGTTGATCTCTAAACTGCTCTTGGAGGGTTGGGAGAAGTTGCTCTTGGAGGACATTCTGGTACCATTCTTTATTCATGGCTGTGTTTTTAGGCAAGACTGTGAGAGAGCCGATTCCCGTGGCTGAGAAGCAACCCCACACATGAATGGTTTCAAGATGCTTAACAGTTGGCATGAGACAAGACTGGTTATAGCGCTCACCTTGTCTTCTCCGAATGAGGCGTTTTCCTGATGACCCAAACAATCGAAAAGGGGATTCATCAGAGAAAATAACTTTACCCCAGTCCTCAGCAGTCCACTGCCTGTACCTTTTGCAGAATATCAGTCTGTCCATGATGTTTTTTCTGGAGAGAAGTGGCTTCTTTGCTGCCCTCCTTGAGACCAGGCCTTGATCCAAGAGTCTCCGCCTCACAGTGCATGCAGATGCACTCACACCTGCCTGCTGCCATTCCTGAGCAAGCTCTGCACTGCTGGTAGCCCGATCCCACAGCTGAAACACTTTTAAGAGACGGTCCTGGCGCTTGCTGGTCTTTCTTGGGCACCCTGAAGCCTTTTTGGCAACAATGGAACCTCTCTCCTTGAAGTTCTTGATGATGCGATAGATTGTTGACTGAGGTGCAATCTTTCTAGCTGCGATACTCTTCCCTGTTAGGCCATTTTTGTGCATTGCAATGATGACTGCACGTGTTTCTTTAGAGATAACCATGGTTAACAGAAGAGAAACAATGATGCCAAGCACCAGCCTCCTTTTAAAGTGTCCAGTGGTGTCATTCTTACTTAATAATGACAGATTGATCTCCAGCCATGTCCTCATCAACACCCACACCTGTGTTAATGGAGCAATCACTGAAAAGAGGTTAGCTGGTCCTTTTAAGGCAGGGCTGCAATGATGTTGAAATGTGTTTTGGGGGATAAAGTTCATTTTCTAGCCAAATATTGACTTTGCAAGTAATTGCTGTTAAGCTGATCACTCTTTATAACATTCTGGAGTATATGCAAATTGCCATTAGAAAAAGTGAAGCAGTAGACTTTGTAAAAATTAATATTTGTGTCATTCTCAAAACTTTTGGCCATGACTGTACAGCCATATTATTGTAGCATAGCTAGTATTTGGAGTGCAAACTGCCCTAAACAAGAAAACTGTATATATAAATCACTACTGAAGGTCTGCGATCAGCTGAAAATATCAGGGAGACCCTCTGGTAATGTATCTCAGAGTGCTATGCCACTTGTGCTAACACACACAGAAGCGGATCATTAACCACCGCTCTCAGTGTGTTTCATTAGAAGCAGGGTGTGCTGACATTCCACTGAAGTCTGTTCATTGCAGGTCTCACATTACAGAGACCATGCTGCAATGAAAGTACTCATGGGATCCCGTCTCAAGCAGAGAGGAAGCAGGGAGGGAGAGGACAGCATGCAGTAGCTAATAGTTAAGTGCCATAAATTCTGTGATAATCATTAGGGATGAGTCCCTGACACGCCAGGGGAGCCAGCTTTCTCTAGGTGGAGGTTGCCGGCGTCCTGTGTTTTCACTAGTGCCGCAGGTTTCACTTCCAGTGAGGTCATGACTATTCATAAGCCATAATGAGCGGGACCAGAAGTGAAGTGTGCGTAGCTGCTGCTGTGAAGGAGGGGGTAAGAAACACCCCTGGAGAAGAGAAACAGACCAGGGGAGACAGATCAGTGGGGGTGACTCGAGTATAAGCCGAGAGGGGCACTCTCAGCCTAAAAAAATGGGTTGAAAATCTCAGCTTATACTCGAGTATATACTGTATATAAATAAATATTATATATACATATATACACATACACACGACATAAATATCTTATAGACAGATAACTCACTAAAGTTTGTGCTTAAAGTGGTGGTCAATGTCTTTTATATTGATAGTCTATCCTTAGGATACAGCCATACAATATCTGATCGATAGTAGTCCTATACCCAGCGCTCCCGCCGAACAACTGTTCCCGGTGCTGGCTGCATGTGCTCAGTTGCAGAGTGGAACTACACAACTCCGTGAACCGCATATACCCCTTATTGTTTCCCATGTTGGGATGTGCTGTGCCCACCATATCGGTGACAGAGCTGTGCTCTGCAAGTAATCACATCTAGTCACTACTGGAAGCAGGAGCGACTGATTGGCAGGGTTGCAACACCAGACACCACCACCAATCAGATATTGATAACCTATTCTAAGGATAGGCTATCAATATAATAGTCCCAGACAATGTTATATTTCCAAAACTTGTTGACTTTATGACCTTTTCTTCTCTTTCTAAATATTTGGGTCAGGGTTTGAGATACCTTACTGCCATAGTAAGAAGCTGCAGCGTGGACAAGGAATGTCCATAATGGGTGCTAAATTATATTTCTCTAATGATGCAAGAAGTTCAATACAATGTTTTGTTCCAAGGGAGAAGAAACCAGTCCAACTCAACAGTAAATATACAGCTTTAGCATAGTATAATAATAAAAAATAAACCCAACAGCCAAAAGGGCCTATAACAAATTAATTGTGGTCAGAATTAAAAGCTTTGAAGTTCTACAAATTCACTACAGAAATTGTAGTTTAGCAACTGGACCATATTCTTTAATTCCTTCATATACATTCAGGCTATGGAAAATATGGCTGCAATTAAAGACTTTTGAAATCAAGTTGGGACCAAAGCCGTGTTAAGGCCTACACAGCTGTGTATATAGGATTACAACTACGAATTGTGCATTACAAAAATATACAGATTATGCTGCAGACTGAAACACTTTCGGTCACATTTTTATTTAAAATTTATAAGTTTTCATACAGGTTGCACATGCCTTTAGATACCTTTCCTGAAAAATAAATTCTAAGTTATGGTTACTAGATTTCTGCACATGGGATGTTGATCCAGAGATTTAGGCTGGGGCTAGATGGCGAAATGTCATGCGACTGAAGTTGTGAAACAAGTTGTGTGATCAAAAACATTTGTTGACTTTTCCATAAATAAAACTGCCAAGTTGCATGCGACTTACATGTCTATGTGTGCAAATTGCAATCAGCGATAGAAAATCCAGCACATTTCCAAACATGCGACACCATAGGAAATCAATATATCCAATGTAGCAATACGTTACCGTGATTTCAGTGTTGCACAATACTCGTTGCCTTGTAGCCATCGCCTTGTTCTGACTGCTCAGTCAGAAGGCTAATGAATACAAATTTCAAAAAACTGACGGAGCACTCCGCCTCAGCATCAGGTGTTTTTAATCACAGCAGGACCACGACCCCTCCACAGAGATATAGATTTCAATCTAAGGGATCATACCCATTTGTGGAAAAAAAAACGGTTCGTTTTCTGGATGGAAAAAACGGTCCGAATATATACAATTCTCATGCAATTGTAAAGCGATTTGTATGCGATTTTTAATTGCTCCATCCTTTTTCCATCAGTTTTCCATCTGTATGCAATGCGATTTTAACATGACGTTTTACATAGAGCAGTTATCTCTATTTAAAAAGTCATGTAAAATCACATTGTAAAAAAAAAAATGTACACAAAAAGCAAATAATTATATACATATAAAATATATATATATCGGTCATACACTTCTACATAGTATAATAGCAGCCAATTCTTCACCTGCTATACTGTAAAATCACACTGACAGCTTTAATAAAGAATAGAAACAACACATATACACACATAGAATACATATATATATATATATATATATATTCATTGTGACATTTATATATATATATATATATTTATATATACATATATTTATAGTTCATACACTTCTACATAATGTAATAGCCGCTAATTCAATTGTCGGCTTTTGTGAAATCACAGAACCCGACATGAAATGACACATGGTTTACATACAGTTAACCATGTCATTTCATGTATTTTGATATACGGTTTTAACTTACAATTACATGAGTGTATGTGTGCAAAATTGCAGACATGTAGGGGTTAATTAAAGGTGTAAATTTGTTGAAAAAAAATGAGTGGGCTCCCGCTGTATTTTCTCCACCAGACAGACAAAGCAAGCGAGTAGGGGAAAATAATAATAGCCCAGGGAGGGTGCATTTATTTTGTGCCCCCCCGGCTACTAACGTCTGCCCCCAGACACCCCAGAAAAGGCAAATCTATAATTAGATTCGCCCTTTCTGGCACTTTGCCCGTCTATTACCATTGCCCTGTAGCGGTGGCGAATGGGTTAATAAGGGGTTAAAGCCACCTTGCAATTGAAAGGTGACTTTAAGTCAGGTTAATAATTGAGAGTTGTCAGTTCCGGGAGAGGAACTTATTCATTCAGGGGGTAACAGCTCAGCAGACAGCATTAGCTGCCTGCTAGCTGTAACCTGCTAACCCTTTCTGATGGATTACAGCGTGGGACCTGACTGTGCATCGGATAGGTAAGAATAATTTTGCTTTTTTATTTTATTTTTATTACAGGAAATGTTTTTAGCAGGAAAATAAAAGATGGTCAAAAACTGTTTATTTCATTAAAATGATTTTTTATTAAAGTGTGTGTGTTTGATTTTTCTTTCATACAATAGGATTAATAATTGATAGTTGTCTAATTGACAGCTCTCCATTATTAACCTGGCTTAAAGTCACCTTTCAATTGCAAGGTGGCTTTAACACCCTTATTAACCCATTCGCCACCGCTACAGGACAATGGGAATAGACGGGCAAAGTGCCAGAAAGGGCGAATCTAATTATAGATTTGCCTTTTCTGGGGTGTCTGGGGGCAGATGTTACTTGCCCCCACTCGCTTGCTTTGTCTGTCTGGTGGAGAAAATACAGCGGGAGCCCACGCATTTTTTTTCAACGAATTTACACCTTTAATTAACCCCTACATGTCTGCAATTTTGCACACATACACTCATGTAATTGTAAGTTAAAACCATATATCAAAATACATGAAATGACATGGCTGTTTGTAAACCATGTGTCATTTCATGTCGGGTTCTGTGATTTCACAATAGCCAGCAATTGAATTAGCAGCTATTACAGTATGTAGAAGTGTATGAACTATAAATATATGTATATATATATATATATATTATATTATATGTCACAATGACACACACATATAATATATATATATTATGTATTCTATGTGTGTATATGTATTGTTTCTATTCTTTATTAAGCTGTCAGTGTGATTTTACAGTATAGCCGGGGATGAATTAGTGGCTATTATACTATGTAGAAGTGTATGAACTATAAATATATTTATATGTATGTGTCACAATGACATGTGTATATATATATATATATATATATGTATATATATATATATACAATATATATATATATATATATATATATACAATATATATATATATATATATATATATATGTATTATATGTGTATGTATCTAGTGTTTTGTGAGCTGTCAGTGTGATTTTACAGTAGCCGGGGATGAATTGCTGGCTTTTCAAAGGAGACTGGTGCATATAAATCGGACAGCACTTGCATGGTGCGAGTGCTGTGCGATGATTTCTTGCACCCATTGACTTGCATTGGCGATTATCATGCCAAATTCGCATCAAATCGCAGCATGTTGCGATTTTATCCTCACACAGATTTCGGCTGAGAAAAAATTGCAAATGAGATGTCACCTATTGAATAACATTGGTCAGATTTGAATCCGATTTTTTATCGGCTGAATATCATCCGTTTTCGTCGCCAGTGAGTATGAGCCCTTAAGAGAGGATTCACATTAGGTTCCCATACAGATGAAGACTTTAGTCTAAGAGAGGATTGGCATTAGTTTAGGTCCTGGAAAACGAGAATCATCTTAATGTGGCTTCCAGGTACACATGAATTGGCCAATTTATGCGCTAAGCTTTCTCAATTTTTCATATTTCTAATGCAGTAATGCAATTAAATTTTCATATTTCATATTTGCATGCTATGGCGCTACAGAGTTCTGCCTTTGTTGTTTGCGTGTATATGAGTTGGTGACTCTAGATAAGCACCTGTTCACACTTACTTCATGTTTGGATGTGACAGTTTTTGAAATTCACCAGAATTCTGGCGTAAAACACCCTAAAATGCTGCAAAATTTTAGCGACTTTTGGAGTTTTTACTCCAGACCTGGCCAGCTTTGCCAAATTGGATAAAGTTGGGGTGTGGCAAAGCCACTTTAACAAATTCACCAAAATTTCTGATATTTGTGAAGTATGCCAGAAATGTAATCCAATCACTTATTGAAGTAACTTAATGAACGGGACCCGCTGACGTAAAGTGGGCCTGAATAAAATCAGTCTTAATGAATCGGGCCACAACTGTTTATTTCAAGTTATGGCTTCTTCACACTTTACAATGAAAGAGGGATATTCCTATACAGACTTACTGTATCATAATTACAGACCCACATACAACATCAGAATGCCTCTTATATCTCGTAACAATAATTTGAGCAACATCTAATATATCTAAAATATTTCCCTCATAATTCTTTCATAATGATTAAAAAAAAACACAGGTTATAAAGGTAATGGTTGTATTGCACAGCCAGGACCTGCCGCTAATAGCTGCAACTTTTAACCTACAGTGCCTTGCGAAAGTATTCGGCTCCCCGGAACTTTTCAACCTTTTCCCACATATAATGCTTCAAACATAAAGATACCAAATGTAAATTTTTAGTGAAGAATCAACAACAAGTGGGACACAATTGTGAAGTTGCACGAAATTTATTGGTTATTTTAAATTTTTGTGGAAATACAAAAACTGAAAAGTGGGGCGTGCAATATTATTCAGCCCCTTTACTTTCAGTGCAGCAAACTCACTCCAGAAGTTCATTGTAGATCTGTGAATGACCCAATGTTGTCCTAAACAACTAATGATGATAACGGTAATTAGACCTACCGGTAATTGTGTTTCCAGGTATCCATCCTGACAGCACCATGGATACCTTTAACTGCTCATTGTTTCTGTCCCACTGAGGATAAGAAGGACGTCCTCCATGGTGCTGTCAGGTGGTGAACTAGAAAAATATAATCCACCTGTGTGTAATCAAGTCTCCGTATAAATGCACCTGCTCTGTGATAGTCTCAGGGTTCTGTTTGAAGTACAGAGAGCATCATGAAGCCCAAGGAACACAACAGGCAGGTCCGTAATACTGTTGTGGAGAAGTTTAAAGCTGGATTTGGATACAAAATTATTTCCAAAACTTTAAACATCCCAAGGAGCACTGTAGCAAGCATAGTAACATAGTAACATAGTTATTAAGGTTGAAGGAAGACTTTAAGTCCATCTAGTTCAACCCATATCCTATCCTAACCTGCCCTAACATGTTGATCCAGAGGAAGGCAAAAAAAAACCCAAGTGGCAAACAGTAAGCTTCACATTGGGGAAAAAAAATTCCTTCCGACTCCACATACGGCAATCAGACTAGCTCCCTGGATCAACGCTGTATCTAGGAAACTAGTGAATATTACTGCAAATCTACCAAGACCCGGCCGTCCCTCTAAACTTTCATCTCAAACAAGGAGAAAACTGACCAGAGATGCAGCCAAGAGGCCCATGATCACTCTGGATGACCTGCAGAGATCTACAGCTGAGGTGGGACATGCTGTCCATAGGACAACAATCAATCATACACTGCACAAGTCTGACCTTTATGGAAGAGTGGCAAGAAGAAAGCCATTTCTCAAAGATATCCATAAAAAGTGTTGTTTAAAGTTTGCAACAAGCCACCTGGGAGACACACCAAATATGTGGAAGAAGGCGCTCTGGTCAGATAAAACCAAAATTGAACTTTTTTGCAAAAATGCCAAACGATATGTTTGTAATAAAGGCAACACAGCTCAACACCCTGAAACACCCATCCCCATTGTCAAACATGGTGGTGGCAGCATCATGGTTTGGGTCTGCTTTTCTTCAGCAGGAACAGGGAAGCTGGTTCAAATTGATGAGAAGATGGATGGAGCCAAATACAGGACCATTCTTGAAGGAAACCTGTTGGAGTCTGCAAAAGACCTGTGACTGGGAAGAGATTTTTCTTCCAACAAGACAATGATCCCAACTATAAAGCAAAATCTACAATGGAATGGTTCACAAATAAGCATATCCAGGTGTTAGAATGGCCAAGTCAAAGTCCAGACCTGAATCCAATCGTAATCTGTGGAAAGAGCTGAAAACTGCTGTTCACAAACGATCTCCATCCAACCTCACTGAGCGAAAAGCAAAACTGGAAATTGGCCCTTTCAGGAATGGGTTAACCCTTAATGACCAAGCCATTTTGTAGGTTAAAGACCAGGCCAATTTTTACAATTCTGACCATTGTCTCTTTATGAGGTTATAACTCTGGAACGCTTCTACGGATCTTGGCGATTCTGAGACTGTTTTCTCGTGACATATTGTACTTCATGATAGTGGTAAAATTTCTTCAATATAACTTGCGTTTTTTTATGAAAAAAATGGAAATATGGCAAAAATTTTGAAAATTTTGCAATTTTCAAACTTTTAATTTTTATGCATTAAATCAGAGAGATATGTCACAAAAATTAGTTAATAAATAACATTTCCCACATGTCTACTTTACATCAGCACAATTTTGGAACCAAAATTTTTTTTGTTACGAAGTTATAAGTGTTAAAAGTTGACCAGCAATTTCTCATTTTTCCAACAAAATTTACAAAACCATTTTTTTAGGGACCACCTCACATTTGAAGTGAATTTGAGGGGTCAATATGAAGAAAATACCCAAAAGTGACACCATTCTAAAAACTGCACCCCTCAACGTGTTCAAAGCCACATTCAAGAAGTTTATTAACCCTTTAGGTACTTCACAAGAATTGAAGCAATGTGGAAGGAAAAAATGACATTTAACTTTTTTTCCCAAATTTTTCTTTCGACACAATTTTTTTAAATTTTGTCAAGGGTATCAGGAGAAAATGAACCACAATATTTGTTGTACAATTTCTCCAGAGTACACCGATATACCATGTGTGGGGGTAAACCACTATTTGGGCGCATGGCAGAGCTCGGAATGGAAGCAGCGCCATTTGACTTTTTTGGCTGGAATTGAGATTGGACGCCAGGTCGCATTTGGAGAGTCCTGTGTGCCTAAACAGTGGAAACCCCCCACAAGTGACCCTATTTTGGAAACTGGACCCCTCAAGGAACTCATCTAAATGTGTTGTGAGAGCTTTTAACCCCCAAGGGCTTCACAGAAGGTTATAACGTAGAGCCGTAAAAATTAAAAAAATCATATTTTTTCCACAAAAAATGATCTTTTCATCCCAATTATTATTTTCCAAAGGATAAAAGGACCCCAAAAGTTATTGGGCAATTAGTCCTGAGTACGCTGATACCCCATATGTGGGGGTAAACCACTATTTGGGCGCATGGCAGAGCTCGGAAGGGAAGCAGCGCCATTTGACTTTTTTGGCTGGAATTGAGATTGGACGCCATGTCGCATTTGGAGAGTCCCTGTGTGCCTAAACAGTGGAAACCCCCCACAAGTGACCCCATTTTGGAAACTAGACCCCCCAAGGAACTTATCTAAATGTGTTGTGAGAGCTTTTAACCCCCAAGGGCTTCACAGAAGGTTATAACGTAGAGCCGTAAAATTAAAAAATCATATTTTTTCCACAAAAATGATCTTTTCATCCCAATTATTATTTTCCAAAGGATAAAAGGACCCCAAAAGTTATTGGGCAATTAGTCCTGAGTACGCTGATACCCATATGTGGGGGTTAAACCACTATTTGGGCGCATGGCAGAGCTCGGAAGGGAAGCAGCGCCATTTGACTTTTTTTGGCTGGAATTGAGATTGGACGCCATGTCGCATTTGGAGAGTCCCTGTGTGCCTAAACAGTGGAAACCCCCCACAAGTGACCCCATTTTGGAAACTAGACCCCCAAGGAACTTATCTAGATGTGTGGTGAGAGGTTTGAACCCCCAAGGGCTTCACAGAAAGGTTATAACGTAGAGCAGTAAAATTAAAAAATCATATCTGTTCCACAAAAATGATCTTTCCACCCCCAATTGTTATTTTCCAAAGGGTAACAGGACCCAAAAGTTATTGTGCAATTTGTCCTGAGTACGCTGATACCCCATATGTGGGGGAGAAACCACTATTTTGACGCATGGCAGAGCTCGAAAGGGAAGTAGCGCCTTTTTCAAATGCAGACTTTGATGGAATGGTCTGTGGGTGTCATGTCACGTTTGGATAGCCCCTGATGTGCCTAAACAGTAGAAACCCCCACAAGTGACTCCATTTTGGAAACTAGACCCCCCAAAGGGAAAACTTTTCTAGATGTGTGGTGAGCACTTTGAACCCAAGTGCTTCACAGAAGTTTATAAACGTAGAGCCGTGAAAATAAAAAAATATATTTTTTTCCACAAAATAATCTTTTTGCCCCAAATTTTTATTTTTATAATGGTAACAGGAGAAATAGGACCCCAAAAGCTATTGTGCAATTGTCCTGAGTACGCTGATATCCCATATGTGGGGGGGAACCCCTATTTTGACGCATGGCAGAGCTCGAAAGGGAAGTAGCGCCTTTTTCAAATGCAGACTTTGATGGAATGGTCTGCGGGTGTCATGTCACGTTTGGATAGCTCCTGATGTGCCCTAAACATAGAAACCCCCCACAAGTGACTCCATTTTGGAAACTAGACCCCCCAAGGAACTTTTCTAGATGTGTGGTGAGCACTTTGAACCCCCAAGTGCTTCACCAAAAAGTTTTATAAACGTAGACCCCGTGAAAATAAAAAAATCATATTTTTTTCCACAAAAATAATCTTTTTCCCCCAAATTTTTTTTTTATAATGGTAACAGGAGAAATAGGACCCCAAAAGCTATTGTGCAATTTGTCCTGAGTACGCTGATATCCCATATGTGGGGGGGAACCACTATTTTGACGCATGGCAGAGATCGGAAGGGAAGGAGCCCCGTTTTTAAATGCAGACTTTGATGGATGGTCTGCGGGTGTCATGTCGCGCTTGGAGAGCCCCTGATGTGCCTAAACAGTAGAAACCCCCCACAAAGACCCCATTTTGCAAACTAGACCCCCCAAGGAACTTTATCTTGATGTGTGGTCAGCACTTTGAACCCCCAAGGGCTTCACAGAAGTTTATAACGTAGAGCCGTGAAAATAAAAAAAAATCATATTTTTTTCACAAAAAATGACCTTTTTGCCCCAAATTTTTTTTTTTAAATAAGGGTAACAGGAGAAATAGGACCCAAAAGTATTGTGCATTTTGTCCTGAGTACGCTGATACCCCATATGCGGGGGGGAACCACTGTGGATCGCCTTACTGCGATCTTTGGGAGGCACAATGAACAAATCTACCAAAGGGTGAAGAATTGGTTTTCTTTTTTACGCCATTCCTCGTGCGATATTAGTGATTAGGCGACTTTTATCCTCGGATCGGTGCGATTACAGCGATACCAGATTTACACCCTTTTTTCATGTTTAGCTTCTGTCACACACTAAAAGATGCTTTTTTTTGGAATAATTTTTTGTAAGAATTTTTTGCATCGCCGTATTTTGAGAGCTATAATTTTTCCATATTTCGGCCGACAGAGTTATCTGTGGGCTTATTTTTTTTGCGGGACGAGCTGACATTTTTATTGGTCCATATTCGGGCACATAACGTTTTTTGATCGCTTCCATTCCGATTTTTGTGGAAGCAGAATGAAACAAAAACCAGCAATTCAGGAATTGGTTTTTTTTTTTATTTTTTTTCCCCCGTTCCGCGTGTGGTAAAATTGTTAAAGCAGCTTTATTCTTCGGGTCACTACGATTACAGCGATACCTCAATTTATATATTTTTTTATGTTTTGGCGTTTTTTACACAATAAAGAATTTTATAGAAAAAATAATTATTTTTGCATCAGTTTATTCCGCGAGTATAACTTTTTTATTTTTTCGCTGATGATGCTGTATAGCGGCTTGTTTTTTGCGGGACAAGATGTGTTTTTCAGCGGTACCATGATTATTTATATCTGACTTTTTGATCGCGTGTTATTGCACTTTTTCCAAGCGGTATAATGATACCACTTGGAAAAAGTATAATTTACTACTTTTTTGTGTTTTTTTTTTTACGGCTTCACTGAAGGGGTTTAACTAGGGTTATGCTTTTATAGATGGGATTTTTACGGACATGGCAATACCAAATATGTGTAAATTTTTTTTGTTTTTTTTTTTTTTTATTACATAAAAATGTGTATTTTTTAGGGGATTTTTTTTAAATTATTTTTTAATATTTTTTTTTACAATTTTTTTTAAAAAATTATTTTTTTCAACTTGTCCCTTTATGGGACTTTCACTTTTTTTACTTTTGATTGCAGTTACAATGCATTGCAATGCTCTGGCATTGCAATGCATTGCAACTATAGTGGAAGCTGCTGTGACATGATCACAGCAGCTTCCCGTAGTAGATGACCCGGAGGTTGTCATGACAACCCCCGGGTCATCAAGGCAGAGATCAGGCCTGCGATTACATGTGGGACGTTTATCTGGGCAGAGGGGTCCGACCCTCGGGCCTCCCCCCCTGAGCTCTGCGTCGCGCTCGATCGCAGCAGTCAGGGGGTTAACAGCCAGGGGCGGTGGGGGCTCCGCTCCGGTGTCAGTCAGGAAGCCTGGCCACTGAGCGCCGGCTCCTGCACTGATCGCGCTGGGGGAAGATAATTTCAGCTTCTCCTGTTTCGATCGGCTGTGTTTGGTCAGTCATATGACTGCCGCACAGCGCTGTGGGTGCGGGGACCGCGGCAAAGGTCCCGCACCGCTTGCGTGCCTGTCAGCTGTTTTGTGACGCTGTCGGCATGATCTACCACTGCGGTTTACAACAGTGGTAGATCAAAGGCATGAGTGCGAGTCCGTCCTGGTGCCGGAACTGGCCCTTGCCATGACGGACTCTGCCGTCATTGGACTTTAGGGGTTAATGAACATAAAAGGGCAAAGGCATATTGATTTATACAGATATGGAACAAAAAAATTGGCGCCCGGGTCCTTGGTACATTTTAAAAGTAATTTTTTTTTTTTGAGGTGACATTTGCAACCGGGATCAGAAATTATGAAACCTAGCAATGGAGGCTTAAAAAGCAAACAACGGGAAAAAAAGGTTTATGTAATGCTCGGATTCTGGTATATTATGTTAACCGCTAGGCGCGGGGAAAAATGACTTTCTACAAATAAATAACCCCGTCGCCGTTAAAAGTATAGTGGGCCCAGAAAAGGATGTGGGAAAAACACTGATAAACCACTTTTCCCAAACCCCGGTTATCCAGTAAGGAATTTTTGGCCCCAGATTTGTTTAAAAAACCTGCATTTTTTCTAAAATAATTTTTTCAATGTAGCCAGTTTACAAAATCCTCTTAGATTCCAGTAACATAATCAGGAAAAAAACCCCCCCAAAAACAAAGGATTTTAAAATATTTTATTAGACACTTTTCACCAGTCTCAATAGATAAGCAAAGGGCCAAAAAACTCATAGACTGCTAAAATTTTGGGCCCCTGTGGGGAAAAAAGTTGTACTCCCCCCCATTAAAACTGACGACGGGCCCCAAAAAATTTACAAAAGGGTCGGGCCCCTTTTTTTTACAAGGGGGGGCCCCAAATGAAAATTTCACCATAAAAAACATTTCCAAGTATTAAATGCCTGAATCAGGCGGTTAAAAAAGCATTGTCACTTTTTTTTAAGTCTTTTTATGCTTTTTCCTGGCCTTTTACTGGCTGAGGAAAAGATGGGCACAAATGATCAAGTAAGAAATCTGCCCCGTAAGATCATGATCACCAGCTTTTTCATTTTTAAGGCGAGTGCTGCCGACAGCAATGATTTTTGTTTGGGGCAAACAATCCAATACTCAATGAATATCGCATTTTACTTTTTTAAATTTAAAAATACCCCCCCATAGTCCTCGACATATTAAAATGCACACCCCATAGTACTCCATATCGTATAAGCACCCCAAGCCTCCATATGGTATAAGTCCCCCCTAGTGGCCATATATCACACTTCCCGTACCCTTAGTAAATACCCCCCCAAAGTCCCCATATAGTATAATACAACCCCCGTATCCCCCAAAAAGTTAATGCCCCAATTCCCAAATGTATAAATCCCTATAATCCCCATACTTTTAAGCACCCATAGTCTCCAATGTATAATACCCCCTCAAATTTTCCCCATATATAGTATAAAAAACACCAAATTTTCTTTAAAGGACCATGGGAGTGTATTTACTTTAGGGAATTATGGTGATGTTTTTATATATGGGAATATGGGAGTGTAATACATCCCCTATAAAATAATATTTAAACATACTTAGTTTTTTAAAATTTTTCGGGGCTTTTACATTTTCGATCTTTAAAGAAACTGTCCAATGTTTTATAAAAAAAATTGACGGGTTTTAAATGGATTGTCCACCAAAAAAATCATTGCCCCAAAAAAAAAATTCAGCTCGGGGAAAAAAAAGGACCCCACATCAAAACCCGTCATGGCCGCCCAATCTCCGACCTAACCCCCTTGAAAACCTCTGGAATGAAATTAAAGAATGTGAATAACACAAGCCTCAAACAAAAAAATGCTTAAATTTTTCGGGGGCCCTGTGAAAAACTGGTGGAAAAACCCCAAACGCATGAAAGCGTTAAAAAAAAAACAGGTTATTCCCCAAAAATTGATTCTAAATTTCCTGGTTAAAACATTAGTATTGTTTTTTAAATGTTATAACTTGTTTTTTTTGCATTATTGGAGGTCTGAAGCATTGGTTCTTTTATTTTTTTTTGACCATTTCATTTTTAAAAAAAAAAATACATTAATTGCTTGAAGTTGGGGAATGTTTTCGGTTTACAAATCAGACAAACTAACATTTTGCAGTGGCTAAATTTTTCCCCAGCGGGGGGGAAAAAAATTTCGTAGAGAGTCCCCACAAAGTTTGTTTCCCCCCTTTTCTGGGGAACCTGAATGGTAGATTGGGGGCTGTCTCTTCAAAAGTTGGCTTAAATAAGACATGGTTAACTCACCCTTCCCTACAACCAATGTCCATTGTGTCTGTGTAAAAAGGGTTTCCCCCCGGGTTATATATGTCCCCCCTAGCACGTTTCTTTTATATGGGTTTCCACTATCCCCAGCAAATATACAGAAATAAATGTATGTCAGCTAAACCCCTTCCCCGGGCAATGTCTCAGTACAAATTGGAATAAAATAAATCAATAACCATTATTTTTTAAAAAAAACCTTCCTATCCTCCTTGTATAATCATCCCCAAGTCCCCCATATAGTATTCACTTTCTTTTGTCCCCTATAGTTACTACATCCCCTATCCTGCATACGTATACTACATCCCCCTAGTCCTCCATACATTTTTACACTCTCTTTATCCTCCATTATATATGCACCCAATAGTCCCCCTACAGTATCTACACTACCTATGTTTCTTTTAATATATACATCCCATATCCCCCATTTGTATAAGCATTTCCATTGTCCTTGTATAGATAATGATGACAATATTCTCCATATATAAATTCCCCCATAATCCCTAGAGTATAAAACCCCCCCCTTTATCCACCGCATAAGCCCCCAAAAAGTCACAATACAGATAAATGGCCAATGTAAAATAGATAATGTACCCATTATGGAAAATTTTAAAAGCATTCCCTATAGTTTTGTAAAATATAATGGCCCCAGGTAATGAGTTAATAGGTCCCCCAGATTATGGCCCACATCTTCCCGATGAGAAAAAAAATACAATCCTCCTCCCCTTCCCCCCCTGCTCCGGTCTCTGCGCGCTCTATCAGAAAAACCTAGACAGCATGGAGTCAATGAAGTGACGCCATTGCGTTGCTGCTCAAAGCAGAGGGGAATGACGGGGGAGAGTGAGGGGAACCCGAAAGTTAAAAGCCGATGGATGGGGGGGTCACTGGTTTCTGGCTATTACTCACGGCCCCACGCGGGTGCAGGGTGACATATTTGGGCACACCATGGCTGGGGGGCCCCTGGAGAAGTGGGTGCCCTTAGGCAATGTAGCTTTTTTCCCCCAAACCCAGCCCCTGGTAAGGGCTTTTTACAAAAAAACAACAAGCAAAAAATTTGATTTCAATCATGCTTGCTGAAAATTTTCTGCAATTTTCAAAAGGTCACACAAAAAAATCCCCCCCAGATAAATTTTTCGGCCAAACCCGTTATTATTGTCTGCAATACATCCATTTTCCGGGGGGAAGTGCACAGAACACATCTTTCTTTCCGGGGATAAATGACCATTTTTGTTGAATTTCTACCCCGTCAACTCGGGAAATGATCACTTATTTCTCCAGCTTTTAAAATTTAAAAAATAAAGGAAAATTATCAAAGGATTTTTGTTTTCATTTTTTTTGTTTAAAAAATTTTTTTAAACCTTAAAACTAAATGTAATTTTTTTTATTTTTTGTAATTCAGACATAAAAGTGCATTTCTCACCCTGTTTTATAAGCCGAGTAAACCCTTTAATACCTCAAACCCCTTTTATACAGAAATTTCTATCACTCCTTTAGCCACACTATACAGAGTGTTCAAAAAAGCAGGTGTTCAAAAACATGGTAAACACAAAATTTTACACTAGTTATAATTTAGATTGGGAAAATGCACAATGTTTTCTAATTTAAAAAAAAATTTAAGAAATTG
>JARQOD010002243.1:0-53340 GCA_033576555.1 Oophaga sylvatica
TTTGTGAAAACTTGACAATTGGAGCAAAATCATCCGCCCCACCCATGATTACCTCGGGTCCGAAACCCCCCAAAAACGAGTACTGCAAAACTCCCCTATAACGTTTGTTTTAGGATGGGAAAAATTTTTCTATTCCCCCCCTCCCCTGGGGGAACGGGGGCAGAGGGTCTCTATCCGCACATCATCTTTTAAAAAAGGAAACAGAAACCCCGGGGTTAATCTTAAAGGGTAGGAACCCCCCAACCCTAACCGTTGGTTAAAACCAAAACCCCCTTAAGGGCCCTACAAATTGGGGCCCCAATTTTTTTTAAAGGGGAACCCAACCGCATTTTTTCTTAAAGGACCCCAAAACCATGCCCCAAAAGAAACAAACCCCTCTTGCCTTTTCCTTAAAAGTACCTTTTAGATTTTCTGTTAGCCTCTGAAGATTACCACGCACATCCCAAACTCTCTCCAAATCACCGGAAAAAATTTCCTCTTAGGCCAGCCGTACCAATACCAAAGACTGAGTGGAGGCAAAATCGGTTCATTCCCAAAAAAAAAACTGTAAAAGGGAAATAATTATTTTACTAACCATATATTCCCTAGATAAAAACTATGAAACAATCAATAATAAAGTTCGCTTTTACAAAAAATATAAAAAGTAAAAAAATGAAACTTTTGTTTACCCACTAAATATAAAAATAGAATAATTAACGACTTAGAAAAAACCATTCACCTAGATGTAATCCATTTCAGTGTAAGGAAAGACTGGGAGACACCCCGGAAGCCTTATTCCGTGCATTAAGGAAGTCGTATCCCAATGGGAAGAGTATGGACCAGTCTTGATGCGTTTTTCCCTGAAGAGTGGAGGAAATAGATCCAGTGTAAGGAATCCTGCACGTCGGAGTTCACAATAGTGTGGGAAAAAGCTTTCCTTTTTTAAAGTGTTTTGACAGATCCTTGAGAAAAGTCAATTGACTGAATGGGAAACAGAAATTTTGGATCTTTTTAGATACCCAAGAAGGTTGCCTTATCCAGTTAGGGAAAAAAATACAATGGTTCTCTTGCAAAATCTTGCGGAGAGAGGGACGGTCTTCTTATCCTGAAAACACTTTAATCAAATCTTTCATCTGTCAGAATCAAATGGGAGATAAAGATGAAATGAACCCTTTTTGGAATTTTTGGGGACCGTTTCAGGAATCCCTGTCTTAATTTATTTTTCCTTCTGAAGTCTTCAAGTTCAGGTTGGTTTAAGAGAAGTAATTCATTATTTATCTTTTCCAAAATTTGGAATACATGTGGGGTTTTTTGAGCATGCTTAGATAACATTGTCCTGTAATTCTTGTTTAGAGCGACTGTTTGGTCTCTATGGAGTCTCAGAGTTTTTAGTAGAAAGTTGAACGGGCATCATCAGCCAAAATTGCAAAGAGTCTTTAAATGTCCCTTTATGAAAGTTTCAGAAGCTTTGGTTTGTTTAGTTGTTCAGAACAGTAACGAATTATGGGAAAAATGGAATTTCTTTCTTTACTATTAACCTCTTTTCCCCAAAAAATCTAATGTACCGTATATACTGTGTATAAGCGAGTTTTTGACCTTTTTTTGTGCTGAAAATGCCCCCCGGTTATCACTTTCTAGGGCAGAAACCAGGGGGAGGGGATGCGGCGGCAGGAACCGGGGCTGGGACTATATCCCCTCCCCGTGCCATCGCTGAACGTCCGCAATCCTGCGTTTCCCCGGCTTCCTGCGCTTCCGCACTGGGGTGATGTAATACCCCCATTAAGGTCTGTAATATGGACCGATGCCTCCCCATGGGCGTGGCCTCCATATTCATGGCCTTAATGGAGCGGTAATTATTCGCATCCTCGCGCTGGGAGCTGCGGAAGCGGGGGGGAGAAAGCGGATTGCGGCCGGGACGTTCAGCGTGGCACGGGGGGGGTAGTAAGTGTCCCAGCCACGGCTCCTCCGCCGCATCCCCTCCCCCGTGGTTTCTGCCCTTGAGGGGGGGTGGTGGGGGGGATGGAGGAGGACAAGGAGCACGGGCAGGAGGGGGGAGGGGCGGAGGCAGGAGCGAATGGGGGGAGGACAGAACGGGGGGGGCGGAGAGACGGGCAGGCGGGGGGAGGACAGAACGGGGGGGAGGATAGAGCCCGGAGCAGGACGGGGGGGCCAGAGGAGAAGGGGGAGTGCAGAGCTGGATGGGGGCACGGAGCAGGCGGGGGGGGATGGAAAGCACGGAGAGGACAGGAAAAGGAGCAGGAGGAGGGGGAGACAGAGGAGAATGGGGGCGCACAGAGCTGGATGGGGGGCACAGGCGGACGGCAAATTATACACCCGGCTTTTTGCGGTCAATAATTTTCCAAGTTTTTTGTGGCAAAAATTGGGGGGTCGGCTTAAACACGGGTCGGATTATACACGGTATTACGGGGAGTTAGAAGAGCTTTAAACATTTTAATCTAAAAGCCTCGTGGATATTTAATCAATGCGGGTATTTCTTTATCAACTAAACTGGAGAAAATCGCCCATTTTTGTGAAAATTTCCCCCGATCCAATAAATGTTGAAAAGTTGTAAAGATTTTTCGTAAGCTCAGAATTCCTTTTTTTTTGGCCCAATAATGAGTGAGAAACATGTGGACGCAGTTTCCAGAGTCATTTTGGAAACGGTCACTTCTCCCTTGCTCGGCGTATCAATCTTTCAGAGAATTCCTTGACGCCAACTCCCAAATTGATGATGGGGGGAGAGTGATCTGATTGATAGAGTCCCCCGCTAAAAAACTCCGAAGATTATTTGATGGCATCCATTCCCATTAGTTTTCCGTAATTGGAGAGACAATCTGCATAATAGGGGGTATAGAAAAAGGCTGGAAGCTCTGTTACCGTTGGCTGTAACACGGCGGGTGACTTCTCATGATCCTTTGGTCTTCCCTTTTATTAATCCATTTTTCTGCTTTTAGACCGTGCTCCTTAATGGGTTCTGTGGGGCCCACTTGACTTGTGCCCCGGCAAAAACACTGGGATCATGTCCAAAATTCCTCCACTGGCGCTGCTCCTCACCCCTTTCTGTGTCGCTGAGTCCTCTTGCCGCTTTGTTATGCTCTCCTGCGTCCTCCCCCTCTCCCAGCTGACAGCCGGAAAAAGGAGGACCGCACCGCTGCTCAGCCCTCCTTGCACCGTTTCACGCGAGAAGCCCCGACAGGCTTCTCAACGTGCTCTTCCTCTGCACCGCTCCTTCATTTGCGGGTCCCCGTAGCCAGGGGCACCGCTCCGCTTTCTGCCCGATTTGGGTGCCAACTGCCTGGGTCCGAAGGTTCCCCTCCGTACTCTTCCCTGGGGCTTCCACCTTCTCCTGCGTCGCTTACTTCTGAGTTTCCTCTCCCTCGTCAAGCCGGGAGGGGGCACCCTTTTCTTCACCTGTCTGGTTCCGCCGCAGGGGAGCCCCGACAGGTTTACCCGTTGGGCTGTTCTCCTGAACAGCTGGAGGGCCCCCGTGGCCCTTCTTCCAACCGCAGGCAGCCTGGATGGTATCCTCACGCCCTTTCGGCCCAGTTCTTGCACACACCGCTGTGTGAAGCTCCCAGGCTTCTTCACGGATAAACCCCATCTTTTTGTTTTGTCGGGTCTCGCTGCGCCAAATTCTCTCTGGAGTGCTGGCAAGGATATCGCAGCTTCCCACACGGTCGCTTCTCTGGCTATAGCAACTTTTTTTCATTAAAACCCTGTTTCTTCATGGATTTCCTTCCAGGGGTTTATAAGGATAATCTTCAGCAGATAAATCCCAAGTCCACGTTTTAAAAGTATGCAAAAGTAGCTTCTTTAGGGGAAAATCAGGAGCTCTTGACAAACATGACTGCTCCTGGCCCTGCAAACCACGCCTCTCTCAATTTCAGCACCTTCCAAGAGATGCCGCAGTGTTCAATTGTGAGTTTAATGGCCAACAATTCCGATTACCAATATCATTATTCAGTTCATCTCAGAAAATTTTTTGAAAAAAAGGCACAAGGATGTACTCCATCCCTGTTTTCTGAGACAACACCGCGCCGACCCCCACGGAAGAAGCATCAACCTCAACCAAAAACGGTTTAGTCACATCAGGCTGCATAAGGATGGGAGCAGGGTGAACCTCTCGTTTTAAAACACAAAAGCTTCAATGCCTCAGTAGTCCACTGAACCGCATTAGCACCTTTCCTGGTGAGTCGGTCATGGTTTGTGTCATGTGTGCATTGCCACGAAGATCGTCGCGGTTGCACATTTTGACTTCTCACAGCTGATTTGCTGTTTCTTTGTGTTTGGCAGCTAGGGAGTTAATTCTGTCTGTGCTCGGTGCTGGGACTGGGTGCAGTTTCTCCCAGCTGCAATTGATTATTTGTTGATTGGTTTCCTTTAAGTTTCTGGTTGTTCTGTTTGGGGAGTTGCCAGTGAAACACTTCATGCAGACCACAGATAGGAATGAATCTGTATAGACTCTAGTTGAGAGCTCCTTATGTTTTTTAAGCTTACCTTGCTTAGAGTTTATTTCCCAGACCATTATGCTCCTTCGGTGTTTGAGTGTGTATGCAAGAGAGTGCTTCCTGTCTGTCTTATATGTCTAATCTGTGTATTAGCTGAGATCAGCCCATATCCCTTTGGTGGTAATCAGGATCCTTCTTAGGATGATTACAGGGTTCAGGGTCTGATAGGAGACAGGGTTAGGCTGAGACTTGGACCTCTGAACCATTATCAGTACCTCCAAGGTAAGGGATTAGTTAGGACCCCAGTGTAGGGTCAGGTTAGACCCCGGTCCTCCTCTTTCCTGTTACAGCTCATCAAGTCCTCAAGTATTAACCCTGAGTTCAACTGATATCGTTTCTGCCATCTAGTCCTCAAGATTAACCCTAAGTTCTGCTGATATTGTGTCAGGTAAATCTATTTTATACTTACATCTGATGTTGCTAAAACTATATGTTGTATAGAGTGTGGTTCCTGTATAAATAGTTTACTGACATTGTAGTTCATTCATTAGAACAGGTGACATTTCACTGCCCTAAAAAATTATCTCTAGTTACATGGATCCAGTAGCCCAGCTGGCTCTGCAGTTGCAGGGATTATCCATGGGAGCTGACGGACATTAAGTCCAAAGTTTTGTCTCCCCTGGAGCAAACCAGAGTTGAACCTAAAGTAGCTCTTCCAGATAGGTTCATGGTGGGCGAGACAAATTTTACCTTCCGGGAGGCATGTAAATTGTATTTTCGGCTTCGGCCGCGATCATCAGGGAGTAGTGTTGAGCATTCCGATACCGCAAGTTATCGGGTATCGGCCGTATTCGCTGTATCGGAATTTCCGATACTTAGTTCCGATATTTTTCATATATCGTATACCGGAATCGGAAGTTCCCATAATTCTTTGAGAGGCAATGTGAATTTAGTCAGCCAATGAGGAATCTTATGAAGTGTGGGCACATCCTGTAATGCTGCGGTCATCTTAAAATAATGGCATGGCTGTGGATTGGCTGCTGAAATGATGTCAGAATGCACTATAAAAGGCGCCGCCGCCATTTTAGCGTCACTGTGCGTGAACTCATTTAGGGACAGAACGCTGCTGTGCTGAACTCTGAGGGACAGTTAGACATAGCGATTTTGTGTACTTACTGTGCTTAGGCAGGCTAGTTTACCAACCACTGTGTAAAGCTTCCTTTTGCCAGTGTTGTTTTACAGCTCTGTGCAAGGTGTCTGTGAGAGTGCAGGGACGCTGCAGTTTGCTCTGCAATCCACCGCTGTTTGTAGGCATCTGCACGTGTTACTCACTGACTCTTTTTTTTATTTGATTTTGTGGAAATGGTGCAGCTCCATTATATTTTAAAAAAATCTAATCTATTAGTGTGACGCGCTTCCATCCGTATACAATACATTGGTTGCAAACACTATAGAAGTAGACAAAGAGTAGCCTTTCACAAATTGTGGACAGTTGTGTTTCAGTGTTCATGTAGTCTGTGAGCTTTTCATTTTTTGAGTGCAGATCACGCTCCAGTTAGTTCTTCAACTACTGCTGGTTGTAGTCTGCTGAGCGTGTGTCACTGCCTCATCCTTCACATTTTTCTCTAATTGGTGCTGCTCCATTATATTTTAAAAAAATCTAATCTATTAGTGTGACGCGCTTCCATCGTATAACAATACATTGGTTGCAAACACTATAGAAGTAGACAAAGGAGTAGCCTTTCACAGATTGTGGACAGTTGTGTTTCAGTGTTCACTGTAGTCTGTGAGCTTTTCATTTTTTGAGTGCAGTTCACGCTCCAGTTAGTTCTTCAACTACTGCTGGTTGTAGTCTGCTGAGCGTGTGTCACTGCCTCATCCTTCACATTTTTCTCTAATTGGTGCTGCTCCATTATTTTTGAAAAAAATCTAATCTATTATGTGACGCGCTTCCATCCGTATACAATACATTGGTTGCAAACACATAGAAGTAGACAAAGGAGTAGCCTTTCACAGATTGTGGACAGTTGTGTTTCAGTGTTCACTGTAGTCTGTGAGCTTTTCATTTTTTGAGTGCAGAACACGCTCCAGTTAGTTCTTCAACTACTGCTGGTTGTAGTCTGCTGAGCGTGTGTCACTGCCTCATCCTTCACATTTTTCTCTAATTGGTGCTGCTCCATTATATTTTAAAAAAAAATCTAATCTATTAGTGTGACGCGCTTCCCCATCCTATACAATACATTGGTTGCAAACACTATAGAAGTAGACAAAGGAGTAGCCTTTCACAGATTGTGGACAGTTGTGTTTCAGGTTCACTGTAGTCTGTGAGCTTTTCATTTTTTGAGTGCAGATCACGCTCCAGTTAGTTCTTCAACTACTGCTGGTTTAGTCTGCTGAGCGTGGTGTCACTGCCTCATCCTTCACATTTTTCTCTAATTGGTGCTGCTCCATTATATTTGAAAAAAATCTATCTATTAGTGTGACGCGCTTCCATCCGTATACAATACATTGGTTGCAAACACTATAGAAGTAGACAAAGGGGCCTTTCACAGCTACTGAACAGTTGTGTTTCAGTGTTCACTGTAGTCTGTGAGCTTTTCATTTTTGAGTGCAGATCACGCTCCAGTTAGTTCTTCAACCACTGCGGTTGTAGTCTGCTGAGCGTGTGTCACTGCCTCATCCTTCACTAATTGGTGCTGCTCCATTTTATTGAAAAAAATCTAATCTATTAGTGTGACGCGCTTCCATCCGTTATACAATACATTGGTTGCAAACACTATAGAAGTAGACAAAGGGGCCTTTCACAGCTACTGAAACAGTTGTGTTTCAGTGTCACTGTAGTCTGTGAGCTTTTCATTTTTGAGTGCAGATCACGCTCCAGTTAGTTCTTCAACACTGCTGGTTGTAGTCTGCTGAGCGTGTGTCACTGCCCTCATCCTTCACTAATTGGTGCTGTCCTTACATTATATTTGAAAAAAACTAATCATTGTGTGACGCGCTTCCATCCGTATACAATACATTGGTTGCAAACACTATAGAAGTAGACAAAGGGGCCTTTCACAGCTACTGAACAGTTGTGTTTCAGTGTTCACTGTAGTCGTGAGGAATAACCACACTTAGGCCTTATAACTTTTCTGACTTTCTTTATCAATCTACCAGATGAAGAAGGCAGGGAGTAAGGCACGTGGTCGTGGGTGGAGTTTGCAGCAGGGAGAGGATGTGGGGATTCTGTGCCTGCTGCTGCCGCACCCAGTGACACAGCATCCACCATTTTCCCCGTGAGCGTTCCTTATGCGCACTTTTGTTGGAGCTCAGCGTACCCCCCTGTGAGGAAGAACAAATTGAAGCCGTTGTTGGTTGGATGGCAGCCATGCATCAACTTCAATTGCTTCCACCTCCTCTCAGGACCACAGCACTGTTGAACAACCATCTGTCTCTTCACCGCCTGCCCAATTGCCCAGGCAGTCAGAGGTTCTGAACTGGAGCCGCTGAGTCTCTGCTTTGTTCTCAGAATCTGTTGGCTTGAAAACAGGGGCCCAGCCAAGCAGCATTCTGGAATGTGAAGGAGAGGCAGTGTGCAGTGATGCGCAACAGCTGTGTCTCTCTGAATCTGAAGAGGCGGGGAGCCAGTGCCGATGGTCAGCACACCGCAGAACGCATCTGATGATGATGAGACTCAGGTGCCATTTTCTGTTGAGCAAGGTGCTGGCCAGACCACCCACACAGCAGGTGGTTGGAAGAGGGTAGTGGAGTGATGAGGTCCAAGACCCAACATGGCGTGAGGAACAGGGAAGGTGGTGGTAGCAGCTCTGAGGAAAGATTGCCCCAATGGTCCAAACAGTAGGGAGAGGTAGGCTGCAGACTCGGTTGCCTGTACCCTCCAGTTTGGCACCCGTTCGTAGCAGTTCTCTTCCAACAGCCAAAACGGGCGCTCCCAGGTACTTGCACGCGTGGTCCTTTTTTGCAACTTGCAGATGATATTTGCTATGTCAAATGCAAGCTGTGTAATCAAAAAAGTTAAAAGAGGTAAAAATACCAGTAACCTCAATACCACAAATATGTGGAAACATGTACGGCAAAGCACGTAGCTGAGTTACAAAAGACACACTGGAGATGTAGGCCAACCTACAGCAGCACCTACATCTTCAGCTCGTGTTGGAGCCTCTTCCTCCAGCTCACACACGCTGGTTCGGCTTCCTCACAGGATCGCCATGGAAGAACCTCTGTAACTGTTGTCCAGAGACCCAGTGTTATTCCACCCACAGCTGCAAGTTCCTGTCATCCTCACACTCCCAGGCCACAAACAGCCATCGGTAGCACAGGCATGGGATAAAAGACGGCCATACTCGGCAAACATCCACGAGCACAGGCTCTGAATGCTGGCATTGCAAAACTCCTGTCCCTTGAAATGCTGTCATCAGGCTGGTGGAGACTGACACTTTCCGTAACTTTATGGCATTGGCAGTCCCACAATACAATGTGCCCAGCCGATTTTATTTCAGCAGGCAAGCCGTCCCTGGTCTGCAAAAGCTTGGTCGAGGGAAAAATTAAACATGCGCTATAACGCCGTCAGTAGCAAGGTCCACCGACCACCGATGGTGGACCAGTACCCATGGCCAGGGACGATACCTTTCCCTCACTGCCCATTGGGTCAATGTTGTGGAGCCGGGTACAGATCTTGAGAGTGGCGCTGTACGTGTTCTGCCAACTCAAGGATTGCAGGAATCAAGTCTGTCCACAATTGACTCTCCTCCTAACTCCAGTTCCTCAGAATCATCGCTGCAGGAGCCGTCACGGTCTACCTCCACATGGACCCGTGAACGCTTACCTATGCGACCGATATGAGCACAGCGGTGGCCAAACGTCACAGGCCCGTCCCTGAAATTAATTTACATGGGGAATCGAAGCCACACAGCGCAGGAGCTCTGGAATGCCACAAGCAGGAGAGCGACGTGTGGTTTTTGCCACGCGAATCTCCAGCCAGGCTTGGTAGGTGTGACAATGGCCGAAATGTGGTGGCAGCTCTGGCCCTTGGCAACCTCACTCCTACCATGTCTGGCACATGTGCTCAATTTGGTCGTGCAGAGTTTTTTTGAGGACTATCCGGATCTTGATGCACTGCTGCACAAGGTCGCCTAGAGTGCCTCACTTGCGACGTTCCAGCATGGCCAGATCGCGCATTGCAGCCTGCAACCAGATTTCGCCTTCCTGAACATCGCTCATATGTGACGTACCACCAGGTGGAATTCCACATTACATATGTTGGAGCGGTTGTGTGAGCAGCAGCCAGCAGTAATGGAGTATCAGCTGCATCAGGCGCAATCAACTCGCAATTTGCGTCGTTCACACTTCCACCACTACTGAGTGGGCCTCTATGAAGGACATCTCCCACGTTTTGCGGCGTTTGATGAGTCAACGCGGATGGCGAGGCAGATATGCACTAGTCAGCCTGACGTCCCCCTTATCTGCCTGCTTCAAAAAACACTGAAAGCAATAAGGGATGAGGTTTTGGAAGTGGTGGAGGATGAGGATCACAAATTCCATCACCTTTTTGGACAGTCAGCGCAACGTGGTTCCTCACAAAGGGCTGGGCAGTGTTTACTTTGTGAGGAGGATGAGGAGGAGTCATGAGGAGGAAGACATCGCTCCAGAGGGAGGTACACAACGCTCTAGTCAGTATGTAGAGCGAGGGTGGGGTGATGGAGACAGGCAGAGATGACGCCTCTTGCAGGGGACAGCGTTTCTTGGCCAGTTGGGAGTCTGCAGCACATGGTTGATTTCATGCTGCAGTGCCTGAGAAACGACCGCCGCATCGCCCACATTCTCACCACGTCTGATTATTGGGTGTACACCCTCCTAGACCCTCGCTAACCGGGACAACTTACAAAGCCTCATCACACCGTTGAACCGGGAGCGTAAAATGGGGAGTACCAAGACACTCTGGTGCAATCCATAATGTTCTCCATTCCAGCCGAGAGCACTGCTGCTGCTACTGCTTTACAAAGCAGCTCTGTGCGTCGAGGCAGTGGAGACAGCTCTGCAACAAGAGGGAGCACAAGCAGCGCCTCTGCACAGGGCAAGACCAGTATGTTCCAAATGTGGCGAAGTTTTGTGGCAGCGCCACCAATGTTACACCATCCGAGACGGCTCCAGTCAGCAGGAGGCAAACGTTTCCGTAAGATGGTGACAGACTACATGTCTTTCCCTCTCAGTGTACTCCCAAGATGGCTCTTCCCCATTCAAGTTTTGGGTCTCTAAGCTGGATACATGGCCAGAGCTTAGCCAGTATGCATTGGAGGTGCTGGCTTGCCCTGCTGCCAGTGTATTATCGGAGCGCGTCTTTAGTGCCGCAGGTGGTGTACTACAGACCGTCGCATGCGACTATCCTCCGATAATGTTTAAACCCGGGTTACTTTTCTGAAAATGAAACAGGCATGGATCTCGCCAGAATTTGTCTGTCCGTTTTCAGATTAAATAACTGGTTCGCAACGTTATCCATGTCTCCTGTTATGTTCATCTTTCTACCACCTGAACTCTACTCCCTGGCTACAAACACTGCCAGTTTGCTGCTCAGAATGTCGTGTCCACAGACCAATACACAAGCTATGTGTTTAGGGGGGTTCAGTAACGCCAGCTGTTCCCCTGCTGTGTGTCCGGCAACAAGTCTCCTGTTCCCTACACATGCACAGAAAAACCCATGTCAACATGCTCCAAATAGGAAGAGCCGTCACTCTGATTGGTTATGCTTAAAACATGAAATTGTGAAGTTTTCCCCGGCCTAGAATGATAAATTTTTATGACAAATAGGACAAATAATAAATTTTTCATCACAGCGCATATCTGCAATGTCTTTATAAATGGTAACAAAAAACTAAAACATAGTCTTCACTTTTTGAATTAATGCATAAAAGTACATTTCTACTTATCAATTAATGCTTTTTTAAGGAACTTTTATCTGTACCTGTAAGATAATGCAGTCAATGGTGTACGAATCATAAAATCCTCATCATCATCCATCACGAGTTTTATTTATGACAGACATTATAAAATACACATACTGATGCCAACTGTAACTTCACAAACCATATATGAAATGGCCAGCATCTAAACCTGGTAATAATGTGCAATAAAAAATTATTACATCTAGAAAGTGCATCATGCATACTGACAATAGGTAGTACTAGTTATACCTGCAAGTGCTGTTGAAACAACCACAACAGATATAAATTAATAATGGTATATAGGATCACAGTGCATAGTTACTCATGGACAATTCGTGTAATACTGTACCTCAATAAAGTCAGCGTCACCATTATGCTTGTTAGTCTTGTAGATTGTTAAAGAGGGAACGGTTTTTTTTGGTTGGTCATAGGTGGAGATTAGACAGTAAATGATTACTGCTGTCGTATTTTTGGCGTCCCTAGGGCGCAATAACGCTGCGTAACGTCACATTTTATAGAGTCATCTAATTGGACACCGCTACCCTACCCACGTGTGACAGTAGGAAGGTAGTGTTGAGGATAAAGCCTTGCGCAACCAGACATGCTTTTACCCTCTTCAACACTGTACAAGCAAAAAATGCATGATTGCAGCCGCAGACTTTATTGACGTACGGGATAACATCGCCATTACCCATCAGAGGCTGTCCACTGTCTGATACAGACATAGAATATACCTTTGCTATCCGTAGCCTTTGTTTCACCCACTTGCAGGCACACACTTAATTGTGACAATGCATTATGTTTTTTTTAAATGGTTATTTTTTATCGTACATTATTTTTTCACATTGATGAGTCCATGCTGGACATGTCATACTGGTGTACAAAGTAAACTATTTTTTTAAACTTAAATAATTGAAATGTCTGTGACTGTCACATCTAAATTGCAATGAGATGATGATAAGTGACTATTACAAAATCCATTGCTTCACTATGTTATGGTTTAACATAGCGTTCCTTAAGCATTATTCATAAATACAAAAATGGACTTTTTATTGTTAAATTTACAACACTATATTTTGTAACCAATTTTTTGGGGTGTGTGTTGTTCCATTTCTTGTTGGCATGTGCTTATATGCGTTTATATTTGCAGTGTCTTTATTTTTATTCTTGAAGTTGGGAAACATGTGTATCTTTGTTCCGTGTTAGCCAGTAGATAGATAAATATTTAGACTTGAGAGTCCGCATGGTTGATACCTTTGAATGGATAACTGAAAAGATGGTAACAAATTGCAAGCTTTCGAGGCTACTCACGTCTCTTCATCAGGCAAAGACTAAACCAAAAAATGAAAGCATCACATATTTCTATACACAACAGGACACAGGAAAGTGCAATAGGTAAGACAAGTAAGTGACGTGTAGCAGAACTGTCATTTTCACAGAGGGATGAACATAAATATTGGAACAGTTCCTAGATAACGATAGAAAGTTTTATTGCCCTCTGATTGGGGTCTGGTTTTGTGTTTTCATGCCCCTGGAAGGGCAGAGACGCAGATTCCTTAATTGATATAGAATGACATAAATCCGTGTGATCTATTCATTCCATCACTAACAGTGTCAAAGGTCATGATGAGCTTATATTCTGAAACCTTTTGTATCTTGTCATATTTGAAGTTATATTTTAATACCAGTAATTCCATATCCATCATGCTATGACCGGGCATACAAAAGTGTTTTGCCACAGGTAAATCCATTATTTTTTGTCTTATCGTGTGGCGCTGATAATTCATCCTTGTTCTCATTTTTGGCGGTCTCCCCTCACTTGTCCTCCCTCACTTGTCTTACCTATTCCTGTGTCCTTTGTGTGTAGAAATATGTGATTTCTTCCTTTTTTTTTTTTAGTCTTAGCCTGATGAAGAGACCTGAGTAGTCTCGAAAGCTTTGGAATTTGTTACCATATTTTCAGTTAGCCATAAACGGTATCAACCACAGAGGACTCTCAAGTATAAATATTTTTCTATTCTTGGAATTGAAATTCTCATTTTATTGTCCTAGTAAAACTTAATTTATTCTTGTTTGAAGTACATACATTTGCAATGGCCACGTTAACAAGGCAATAACTCAATTTTTTGTGCCTACACCCTCCTTGACCCTGGGCTTCAACAGCGCAGTTGTGCTCAGAAGTGTTGATGCACAGATGAAAACAATCGCTGATGTGTTTGTGGGGTTCAGTAATGCCTGCTGTTCCCCTGCTGTGTGTCTGGCAAAAATTACTGCTGCTAACACACTCAACTTCAAATGTCTCATACTAGGCCTCTGCTACACCCTCCTTGACCCTGGGCTTCAACAGCGCCATTGCTGCTCAGAAGTGTTAGATGCACAGATGAAAACAATCGCTGATGTGTTTGTGGGGTTCAGTAACGCCTGCTGTTCCCTGCTGTGTGTCCGGCAAAAAATTACTGCTAGCTACCTAATCATGGTGAAAAAAACATGACATCTCAAAGTGTCTAGTGCTACACATAGATATGAGGCTACACCATGATTTCTAAGCTGTAAACATTTGAAACGCAACTTTCAAACCATAAAGTGATTTGTCTTTGTCACAAATCTGTAACAAAATAATTGTGACATATTATTACAGATATGCACATGTCGAAAACAAATGCAAACACAAAAGCCTACTTATGCTATAGGATACTGATGGTCAACCTTGTCACTCCATAGCTTAGACAAATCCAACTCACATCATGATGACTCAAATACTGCAATGTTGGAAGTGCATAATGTGGGTTGAACTTTGACAACTGCTGCAGTGCGAAGGTTATACTTCAGTGTTCTTGCCTTTGAAATAAAAGCATACAAGTAATATAATAATCCAATGTTGATTAAGGGGACGTGATGTACACCTGTAATATTGTGCAAACAATGCATGTAGGAATAGTCCTCTTCAACATTACTTATATTTGTGTCATTTTAAAAAAATACATATTTGATTAGAAAGTTAACAGCCCATATCATAAAGGTCCTTCATGTAAACATGATAATCGCTAAACAAAAATCATGCATTACCTTGGTAAAGTCAATGTGCATAGTCACAATAGCAAAATATATACCTGTAAGTGGTGCTGAAAGAACGACAACTGATAGAATACGTGAATGATATATATTTATCAGACTGAATAGCGACATCTGTACAATGTCGATATAATACGTACCTTAACAAAACAGCTGTGTCACACCTCACACTCGTTTTTTCTTGTAGCTTGTTATGTAAATAGGGCACATGCGTGTATGTTTCATCATAGGTGCATGTTTACTGAGTAAAGCGGTCATGACAACGCCTTTGTGTTGTCGGTACGCTTGCGATGATGAACGATGCGCACCGTGAATGTTAGTCTGCGTCATAAGACGTACAGACGCTCCAATACCCAACGCGTCACAGCAGGAAGCCAGTCTGTGCGTCCAAACAAAGGCGCAACCATACATGCACGTAACCTTTTATAAAGCTAGATAAAAAAAAGGATGTAGTAGTAACGCACACTTTATTGAGGTACAGTATTACATCGCCATTCACCATCTGTGGCTATGCAGTCTCATCTATATATACCTTATCTATCCGTTGTCATGCTTGCAAGTCCACAGTCAGGCATAAATATCTGTTTTCACTCTGCACTATGCACTTTTTAAATTTTTGTTTTGTTAATATAAATGATTGGCACATATTATCAGTATTACATGATGGAAATTTTAGATATTTTTTTAAAAATTTTAGTGATATTATTCACCAAATGTAAAGTTTTATGAATGTCAAAGAAAACTTGTAATTCTGATTATGTTTTTAAGTCAGCCATTCATTGTCTACACAATAAAAATGGTGTACATACTGTTACTTACCCATCATTAATGGATTCTGATGTGTACTTGTATGCTTTTATGTTAAACCGTATAGCAGATTATTTAACCTATTTTAATTGTGGTTTGCATTGCTTTTCAACATGTTAATGTATGCGTTTATGTTTGTAAATTATTAATTTACATATATTTTTTTAAGTTAAATCATCATCTTATGGTACTAAAGTTTATATTTCTCTTGTTTGGAGTATAGACATTTTTAATTGACACGTAACAAGGAAAATACTTGATATAGTATTTAAAACATCCTCCTTGACCCTGGGCTACAACACCGCCAGTTGTAGCTCGGAAGTGCTGTTAGCACAGTCTACACTTGCTCCTGTGTTACTGGGTTCAGTAATGTCAGCTGTTCCCCTGCTGTGTGAATGGCAAAAAGTCCTGCTGCCTCCACCCTGTTCTCTTCTCATCCCTGGGCTACAACACCGCCAGATGTTGCTCGGAAGTGCTGTTAGCACAGTCAACACTTGCTCCTGTGTTACTGGGGTTCAGTAATGTCAGCTGTTCCCCTGCTGTGATAACGGCAAAAAGTCCTGCTGCCTCCACCCTGTTCTCTTCTCATCCCTGGGCTACAACACCGCCAATTGTAGCTCGGAGTGCTGTTAGCACAGTCTACACTTGCTCCTGTGTTACTGGGGTTCAGTAATGTCAGCTGTTCCCCTGCTGTGTGAACGGCAAAAAGTCCTGCTGCCTCCACCCTGTTCTCTTCTCATCCCTGGGCTACAACACCGCCAGTTGTAGCTCGGAAGTGCTGTTAGCACAGTCTACACTTGCTCCTGTGTTACTGGGGTTCAGTAATGTCAGCTGTTCCCCTGCTGTGTGAACAGCAAAAAGTCCTGCTGCCTCCACCCTGTTCTCTTCTCATCCCTGGGCTACAACACTGCCAGTTGTTGCTCGGAAGTGCTGTTAGCACAGTCAACACTTGCTCCTGTGTTACTGGGGTTCAGTAATGTCAGCTGTTCCCCTGCTGTGTGAACGGCAAAAAGTCCTGCTGCCTCCACCCTGTTCTCTTCTCATCCCTGGGCTACAACACCGCCAGTTGTAGCTCGGAAGTGCTGTTAGCACAGTCTACACTTGCTCCTGTGTTACTGGGTTCAGTAATGTCAGCTGTTCCCCTGCTGTGTGAACGGCAAAAAGTCCTACTGCCTCCACCCTGTTCTCTTCTCATCCCTGGGCTACAACACCGCCAGTTGTAGCTCGGAAGTGCTGTTAGCACAGTCTACACTTGCTCCTGTGTTACTGGGGTTCAGTAATGTCAGCTGTTCCCCTGCTGTGATAACGGCAAAAAGTCCTGCTGCCTCCACCCTGTTCTCTTCTCATCCCTGGGCTACAACACCGCCAGTTGTAGCTCGGAAGTGCTGTTAGCACAGTCTACACTTGCTCCTGTGTTACTGGGGTTCAGTAATGTCAGCTGTTCCCCTGCTGTGATAACGGCAAAAAGTCCTGCTGCCTCCACCCTGTTCTCCTCTCATCCCTGGGCTACAACACCGCCAGTTGTTGCTCGGAAGTGCTGTTAGCACAGTGAACACTTGCTCCTGTGTTACTGGGGTTCAGTAATGTCAGCTGTTCCCCTGCTGTGTGAACGGCAAAAAGTCCTGCTGCCTCCACCCTGTTCTCTTCTCATCTCTGGGCTACAACACCGCCAGTTGTAGCTCGGAAGTGCTGTTAGCACAGTCTACACTTGCTCCTGTGTTACTGGGGTTCAGTAATGTCAGCTGTTCCCCTGCTGTGTGAACGGCAAAAAGTCCTGCTGCCTCCACCCTGTTCTCTTCTCATCCCTGGGCTACAACACCGCCAGTTGTTGCTCGGAAGTGCTGTTAGCACAGTCTACACTTGCTCCTGTGTTACTGGGGTTCAGTAATGTCAGCTGTTCCCCTGCTGTGATAACGGCAAAAAGTCCTGCTGCCTCCACCCTGTTCTCTTCTCATCCCTGGGCTACAACACCGCCAGTTGTAGCTCGAAGTGCTGTTAGCACAGTCTACACTTGCTCCTGTGTTACTGGGGTTCAGTAATGTCAGCTGTTCCCCTGCTGTGATAACGGCAAAAAGTCCTGCTGCCTCCACCATGTTCTCTTCTCATCCCTGGGCTACAACACCGCCAGTTGTTGCTCGGAAGTGCTGTTAGCACAGTGAACACTTGCTCCTGTGTTACTGGGGTTCAGTAATGTCAGCTGTTCCCCTGCTGTGTGAACGGCAAAAAGTCCTGCTGCCTCCACCCTGTTCTCTTCTCATCCCTGGGCTACAACACCGCCAGTTGTAGCTCGGAAGTGCTCTTAGCACAGTCTACACTTGCTCCTGTGTTACTGGGGTTCAGTAATGTCAGCTGTTCCCCTGCTGTGTGAACGGCAAAAAGTCCTGCTGCCTCCACCCTGTTCTCTTCTCATCCCTGGGCTACAACACCGCCAGTTGTAGCTCGGAAGTGCTATTAGCACAGTCTACACTTGCTCCTGTGTTACTGGGGTTCAGTAATGTCAGCTGTTCCCCTGCTGTGATAACGGCAAAAAGTCCTGCTGCTTCCACCCTGTTCTCTTCTCATCCCTGGGCTACAACACTGCCAGTTGTTGCTCGGAAGTGCTGTTAGCACAGTCAACACTTGCTCCTGTGTTACTGGGGTTCAGTAATGTCAGCTGTTCCCCTGCTGTGTGAACGGCAAAAAGTCCTGCTGCCTCCACCCTGTTCTCTTCTCATCCCTGGGCTACAACACCGCCAGTTGTAGCTCGGAAGTGTCATTGGCACGGGTACTCACTCCTGCCCAGACTGGTTACAGCACGCCATCTGTTTCCTGTCAGTGTAAACGTCACTTAGCCTCCAATAAGTTGTCCTGTCGTGTTGCGGTCGGGTTAGCCGACTCTATGGTGCTTGGAGTTTAGGTGCTTCCTATGTGTGCTGCGGGATATGCAAATAAAGGCTGTTTCCGTTGTGACAATAGGACAATCACCCACTGTAGTACTGTGGGATTCGGTAACTGCGGCCGGCTCGCGGCCTGTCATCTTAAATTTCCATGGGTACCTTCTGCTACCCGTCCGGGTTCCAGTACCGTCAGCTGGTTCTCCACAGTGCCTTTGGCCTAGGTGCCTCCATCTCGGTATCCGAGTTCCAGCAACGTCTGCTGGTCCTTGGTAGTGCCATTGGCTCTTTTCCTTCTGCTGCCCCTCCGGGTTCCAGCACAGTCAGCTGGTCCTCGTTACTTGCATTGGCTCTTGTACCTTCTGCTACCCGTCCGGGTTCCAGTACCGTCAGCTGGTTCTCTGCAGTGCCTTTGGCCTAGGTGCCTCCATCTCGGTATCCGAGTTCCAGCAACGTCTGCTGGTCCTTGGTAGTGCTTTGGAGCACAGGTACCTCCTGCTTAGTAACCGTGTCCCAGTAACGTCAGCTGGTCCTCGGTTGTGCCATTGGCTCTTTTCCTTCTGCTGCCCCTCCGGTTCCAGCACAGTCAGCTGGTCCTCGTTACTTGCATTGGCTCTTGTACCTTCTGCTACCCGTCCGGGTTCCAGTACCGTCAGCTGGTTCTCGTTACTTGCATTGGCTCTTGTACCTTCTGCTACCCGTCCGGGTTCCAGTACCGTCAGCTGGTTCTCCGCAGTGCCTTTGGCCTAGGTGCCTCCATCTCGGTATCCGAGTTCCAGCAACGTCTGCTGGTCCTTGGTAGTGCTTTGGAGCACAGGTACCTCCTGCTTAGTAACCGTGTCCCAGTAACGTCAGCTGGTCCTCGGTTGTGCCATTGGCTCTTTTCCTTCTGCTGCCCCTCCGGGTTCCAGCACAGTCAGCTGGTCCTCGTTACTTGCATTGGCTCTTGTACCTTCTGCTACCCGTCCGGGTTCCAGTACCGTCAGCTGGTTCTCCGCAGTGCCTTTGGCCTAGGTGCCTCCATCTCGGTATCCGAGTTCCAGCAACGTCTGCTGGTCCTTGGTAGTGCTTTGGAGCACAGGTACCTCCTGCTTAGTAACCGTGTCCCAGTAACGTCAGCTGGTCCTCGGTTGTGCCATTGGCTCTTTTCCTTCTGCTGCCCCTCCGGGTTCCAGCACAGTCAGCTGGTCCTCGTTACTTGCATTGGCTCTTGTACCTTCTGCTACCTGTCCGGGTTCCAGTACCGTCAGCTGGTTCTCCGCAGTGCCTTTGGCCTAGGTGCCTCCATCTCGGTATCCGAGTTCCAGCAACGTCTGCTGGTCCTTGGTAGTGCTTTGGAGCACAGGTACCTCCTGCTTAGTAACCGTGTCCCAGTAACGTCAGCTGGTCCTCGGTTGTGCCATTGGCTCTTTTCCTTCTGCTGCCCCTCCGGGTTCCAGCACAGTCAGCTGGTCCTCGTTACTTGCATTGGCTCTTGTACCTTCTGCTACATTTACAAATTGAAGATTTTTTCAATGCTTTTTTGGGTAATCACTCTGGATCTCCAACAATGAAGACGACGACCCTGATGACCACCCCGAAGAAGATGACAACCACAAGGACGACGAGCATCAAGCCAACCAGCCTAAACACCATCACAAAGAAGAAATAAAAGATTACCAAACAGGACTAAGAAGGTTAAGACAAACTACAAGATACAGAACAAGAGACTTAACAACAATAAGCAGAAGATCAAAAAGCAGAAGAACATGAAGTATAAGACCAAAATGAAGAGCAAAATATATGCTCTAAATTCTAAGCAGAAGAAGACTAAGCAGTGTATGGGGGTGAGTCCGTTCCTCCTCGTGGTGCCCCTGGAAAATGCCTGCTGATGCAGGCTAAACTGAACACGGACAAATACTGTTGTAATTTAAATCTTTTGTGACAGCAAGAACGGAAGGATGAAAAATTCATACTTTGACAGATTACAAGTACAGGATTCTCTGTCACAAATAAGAATATGATGAAGAAGATGAAGTACAATATGAATAAGAATAATAGTTTAATAAGAAGAATCTGAGTAATGTTAACAAAAAGATGAATAGCAAGAAGTTTAAGAAGAAGATAAAGAAGGTGAAGATGAAGAATAATTTGATGAAAAAGATGATGCTGCTGAAGATTATGAAGGAGAAAGTGTGTGAAAAGTTAAAAAGGTGAAGAGCATGGAAGTTGTGAAATATACATATTTGCCAAAATAGAAAAAACGTTAACAACATTGTCAATTTCTTCGTCAATCCGAACATCTTTAAAAAAAAAATATTTATGCTATTCCATTTGATTGGGTTAAACATCTATGCCTTTAATGTCTCCTCAACCTTCCACAATACATTGTACATTACTCTTTGTTGTTTTCCTTCATGTACAATTAACCAACAAGGCAAGAATGGGGGTTTTTTAATTCCGATATTTTGTTCCCATAGACTTACATGGACTTCCGGTATCGGTATCGGGTATCGCCGATATTTTAATGGTATCGGCGATACCATTCCGATTCCGATACTTTTGGATATCGGAAAGTATCGCTCAACTCTATCAGGGAGTGATGAGCACAGAGTGGGAATTGTTATCTCACTTCTTCAAGGGGACCCTCAATCCTGGGCATTTTCCCTTCCTCCGGGATCCCCGGCTCTACAGTCTGTAGATCAATTTTTTACTGCTCTGGGATTGGTATATGATGAACCAGATCGGGTCTCTCTTGCTGAGACTAAATTACGTAAGATACAGCAGGGAGATCGTCCTGCGGAGGAATTTGCTTCTGAGTTTCGTAGATGGGCCACGGATACTCAGTGGAATGACCCAGCTCTTAGGAGCCAGTTTTGTCATGGGCTTTCTGACAAATTAAAAGACGTTTTGGCTCAGTATGAGTCTCCTCCTTCTCTGGAGGCTGCTATGGCCCTAGCTATCCGTACTGATAGACGGCTTCGGGAGAGGGGTGAGGTAACTCCACTCCCTGTTGTTACTCCACCTACTACTAAAGTCCCTTATGTTGAGGTTCCCCTTGTCTGTTCGGATGAGCCTATGCAGTTGGGAGGGACATCTTTTCGTAGTAGGGGATTGGCGGCACGCCGCAGGACTAGAAGGTGTTTTTTCTGCGGGAAAGAGGGACATTTTGTTGGAGAATGTCCATCCCGTGTCTTGTTAAGTAAAAAGTCGCCGGAAAACTGCTAATCCCAGGTTTTGTGGTGGATGACAACCTGGGAGTATGTATTTCATCCGCCGGTTCTTCTCAGTTCCTTGTACCAGTGGAGGTGGTGTTTGGTACTAGAGTGAAGAGATTGTCTGTTCTTCTGGATAGTGGTTCCGGCGCCAATCTGGTTGACGCTCAGTTTGCTCAGGCTCAAGGTATGCATCTGAGTGTATTGGTCAAACCGATCCCTATTTTTTCCATTGACGCCAGGCCTCTCGGCCAAGGTAGCTTTGTTCATGAGGTTCATAACATTGACCTTCGGGTAGGGGCAATACATAGGGAACAATTATCTTGTTATTGTTGGAGGGTTTACCTACTCCCATTGTGTTGGGACTTCCTTGGTTGGTTAAACATAACCCTGTAATTAATTGGCAGTCCAGAGAGATAAGCCAATGGGGTGAGTTTTGCAAAAGCAACTGCATGAACACAGTCATCAGTGCGGTCGTACCTAGTACATTGCCTCCTTTTTTGGAGGATTTTGGGGATGTTTTTTCTGAGGAGGGGTGTCGGGAGTTGCCTCCTCATCGTGTGTATGACTGCTCTATTAATCTACTTCCTGATGCTAAGTTACCTAAAGCTAGGTTGTATAATCTTTCTGGTCCTGAAAGACAGGCTATGAAAGATTATATTTCCGAAAGTCTGGCCAAAGGGCATATTAGACCTTCATCTTCCCCTGTAGCCGCGGGGTTCTTCTTTGTGAAGAAAAAAGATGGAGGCCTACGCCCTTGCTTGGATTTCCGCGAACTTAATCGGATTACTGTTCGAGATCCGTATCCACTCCCTCTTATTCCTGATCTCTTCAATCAAATTGTTGGCGCCAAATGGTTCTCTAAATTGGATCTCAGGGGGGCGTATAATCTGATTAGAATAAAAGAGGGGATGAGTGGAAAACGGCGTTTAACACGCCGGAGGGACATTATGAAAACCTGGTTATGCCTTTTGGTCTGACTACTGCACCAGCAGTATTCCAACATTTTGTTAATGACATTTTTCGTCACCTTGTGGGGCTGTTTGTGGTCGTATATTTGGATGACATTTTAATTTACTCGCCAGATCTTGTGTCTCACCAGGAGCATGTGAGACAGGTGTTGCAGATCTTGCGAGACAATAAACTATACGCCAAACTGGAGAAGTGTGTTTTTGCCGTACAGGAACTTCAGTTTTTGGGTTTTTTGGTGTCAGCCTCCGGTTTCCGTATGGACCCTGAAAAGGTGAGAGCAATGCTTGAATGGATCAGCCAGGGGATCTTAAGGCTCTGCAGCGTTTTTTGGGGTTTGCTAATTACTACCGGAAATTTATTTGTAATTTCTCGTCTGACATGACGAGAAAAGGGACGGATTTTTCTAGGTGGTCGGACAAAGCTTGTCAAGCCTTTTCCTCTTTAAAGAGATGTTTTGCTTCGGCACCCGTTCTCATCCAACCAGATGTATCTCAGCCGTTCATTGTGGAGGTGGACGCGTCTGACGTAGGGGTGGGTGCTATATTGTCTCACGGTCCGTCCCCTGGTAAATGGCATCCGTGCGCTTTCTTTTCTAAGAAATTGTCGTCCGCCGAAAGGAATTATGATATCGGCAATAGGGAACTTTTGGCCATTAAATTGGCTTTTGAGGAATGGCGTCACTTTTTGGAGGGGCAGTCCACCCGGTCACCGTTATTACTGATCACAAGAACCTGCTGTATTTAGAATCCGCTAAGCGTCTGAATTCCAGACAAGCTCGATGGTCGTTGTTTTTTACCAGGTTTAATTTGTTGTCACTTATCGTCCGGGTCTAAGAATGTAAAGGCTGATGCTTTGTCTCGCAGTTTCCCAGGGGCCGGGAAAACGGATGACCCGATTCCTATCCTTCAGGAGGGGGTGGTAGTGTCGGCTGTATGTTCTGAGCTTGAGGAGGAGGTGTTAGAGGCTCAGGGGGACGCCCCTGCAGGACCTCCAGGGAGACTGTTTGTCCCGAATCAGTTGAGACAAAAGGTTATTGAGGCACATCATAATTCTGCTTTAGCAGGACATCCAGGAGTAAGGCTACTTTAGATCTCCTTTCTCGCCGATTTTGGTGGCCTAACGCTAATAAAGATGTTATAACTTTTGTCGCGTCCTGTGGGGTTTGTGCTCGCTCTAAAACTCCTCATACCCGTCCATCTGGGACCCTTTTACCCTTGAAACTTCCGGAGCGTCCATGGACTCATTTATCTATGGACTTCATTACGGATCTTCCTCCGTCGTCAGGAATACTGTCATACTGGTGGTTGTTGACAGGTTCAGTAAGATGGCACATTTCGTTGCTCTTCCTGCACTCCCTAATGCTAAAACTCTGGCGCAGGTGTTCATTAGGGAGGTCGTGAGACTTCATGGGTTGCCTTCTGATGTGGTGTCAGATAGGGGGTCTCAGTTTGTGTCCAAATTTTGGAGGGCATTTTGTTTACGTCGGGGATGCAATTGTCGTTTTCCTCGGCTTTTCATCCACAGACCAATGGTCAGACAGAGCGTCTGAATCAGAGTTTAGAGACATATCTCCGGTGTTTTGTCTCGGAGAACCAGGAGGACTGGTCATCTTTCTTGCCTCTCGCAGAGTTCGCTCTTAACAACAGGCGGAGCGAGTCCACTGGTAAGTCCCCGTTTTTTGGGGCATATGGTTTTCATCCCCAGTTTTGTACTTTCAATGGGGGGGGTCCTTCTGGGGTTCCTGAGGAGGAGCGTTTCTCGTCGTCACTTGCTTCTGTGTGGCGAGGTGTATTGAATAATTTGAGTACGATGGGGAACCGTTACAAACGTATGGCTGATAGGAGGAGAGTTTCTGGTCCAGATCTGAATGTGAACGATCTGGTATGGTTGTCTACCAGGAATATAAAACTTAAAGTGCCCTCCTGGAAACTGGGTCCCAGATTCATCGGGCCGTACAGGATCAGTTCCATAATTAATCCTGTGGCATTTCGTCTGGAACTCCCTTCTACTTTTAAAATTCATAATGTGTTCCACAAGTCATTACTTAAAAGGTATGTGGCACCAGTCATACCGTCACCTCTACCTCCTCCTCCAGTGTTGGTCAATGGTAACTTGGAATTTCAAGTATCAAAAATCATTGACTCTCGCCTGAATCGCCGGTCCCTTCAGTACTTGGTGCATTGGAAGGGGTATGGTCCGGAGGAGAGGACGTGGGTCCTTGCGTCTGATGTTAACGCAGATCGTTTGGTTCGGACCTTCCACAGAACTCACCCGGGCAGGCCTGGCCCTGAGGGTCCGGAGGCCCCTCGTAGAAGGGGGGGTACTGTCATGTGTGCATTGCCACGAAGATCGTCGCGGTTGCACATTCTGACTTCTCACAGCTGAGTTGCTGTTTCTTTGTGTTTGGCAGCTAGGGAGTTAATTCTGTCTGTGCTCGTTGCTGGGACTGGGTGCAGTTTCTCCCGGCTGCAATTGATTATTTGTTGATTGGTTTCCTTTAAGTTTCTGGTTGTCTGCTTTGGGAGTTGCCAGTGAAACACTTCATGCAGACCACAGATAGGAATGAATCTGTATAGACTCTAGTTGAGAGCTCCTTAGTTGTTTTAAGCTTAACTTGCTTAGAGTTTATTTCCCAGACCATTTATGTTCCTTCGGTGTTTGAGTGTGTATGCAAGAGAGTGCTATCCTGTCTGTCTTATATGTCTAATCTGTGTATTTAGCTGAGATCAGCCCATATCCCTTTGGTGGTAATCAGGATCCTTCTTAGGACTGATTACAGGGTTCAGGGTCTGATAGGAGACAGGGTTAGGCTGGAGACTTGGACCTCTGAACCATTATCAGTACCTCCAAGGTAAGGGATTAGTTAGGACCCCAGTGTAGGGTCAGGTTAGACCCCGGTCCTCCTCTTTCCTGTTACAGCTCATCAAGTCCTCAAGATTAACCCTGAGTTCAACTGATATCGTTTCTGCACATCTAGTCCTCAAGATTAACCCTAAGTTCTGCTGATATTGTGTCAGGTAAATCTATTTTATACTTACATTCTGATGTTGCTAAACTATATGTTGTATAGAGTGTGGTTCCTGTATAAATAGTTTACTGACATTGTAGTCATATCATTAGACAGCGTGACAGTTTGACAATAATAGAAAATTTTTTAATGAATTTTCTATAATAATTGGCGAAACCCAAAAACCTCTGTATCGATTTCAAACCAATAGGCCTAGGCCATTCCTGCACAGTTTGAACTTTCACCGGATCCATCTCAAAACCTTCGCTGGAAATAATGTAACCCAAAAAACTAATTCTCTGTACAGCGAACTCACATTTCTCCAGCTTAGCAAAAAGCGAATTGTCACTCAATAACTGTAATACCTCACGCACGCTCTGCCAATGAGACTCCAAATCCGGCGAATAAATCAAAATGTCATCCAAATACACAACCACACTTCTGCCGATCAAAGGTCTAAGGATGTCATTAATAAGATTCTGAAAAATGCAGGAGCATTGGTAAGACCAAAAGGCATAACCAGATTCTCAAAATGACCCACAGGAGTGTTAAACGCAGTCTTCCATTCGTCACCCTCCTTTATGCGCAACAAATTGTATGCCCCCCGAAGATCAATTTTAGAGGACCACTTGGCCCCGCTAACTGGTTAAACAAATCAGGAATCAATGTCAGTGGGTAAGGATTGCGTACCGTAATTTTATTAATCTCACGAAAGTCCAGACAAGGACGTAAACCGCCGTCCTTTTTTTTAACAAAAATAAAACCAACAGCCACAGGAGACTTGGAAGGCCTAATGTGACCGGCGGCCAAGCTTGTCTGTATGTATTCCTCTAAAGCCTTTCTCTCAGGAATCGTAAGATTAAATAAACGACTTTTAGGAAGAGTCGCTCCAGGGACAAATTCAATAGTACAATCATAATCTCTATGGGGAGGTAATATCTGCGATTCTTTCTCCGAAAAAACTTTCCAAAAATCCTGAATAGGTACAGGTAGTTCCCCTTTATCCACAGCAGCAATACGCCTGTTACAACACTTGTCATAACACTGAGAGCTCCAGGACTTAATTTCATTGGTAGACCAATCCAGAACAGGATTGTGCAATTTTAACCAAGGTAACCCTAAAATCACCGGAGAAGGCAAATTATTCAATACTACCAAATCCAAATTTTGCCATCAACAGAAACCACGGCAATAGGGGATGACAAAGGTTTGGGTTTTAATTTAAGTTTTTCCAAGAATTCCCCATCAATCACATTCAGAGTAGAACCACAATCGACAAATAACCGAAATTCCATTAATTCTTCCTGAGCAGCAGTAGTGGCAGAAAGAAATACACCCTTAGTGTTTAAACAGGCTATACGGGCGGCACTGACCTCCTTTTTTTTTTCTTTATTCATACGCAGCACACAGTTCTTAATGAAATGGTCAGATTTGCCGCAATAAAATCACAAACCCTCCGAAAACCTGCGTTCTTTTTCCTGAGAGCGGAGTGACATCGCTCCAATCTCCATCGGCTCTCCAATGTCAGTACAAACCCTCTCAAGACTAGTAGCTGACATGGCAGATTTACTCTCATTAACCCTTGCACGCAGTCTCCTATCCAGCCTTATAGCTAATTGCATAGCCTCCTGCAAGTTACCAGGTATGGGATAAGCAATCAGCAAATCTTTAACCCTTTCACCTAGCCCTGCAAGAAACAAACTTTTCAAAGCTGAATCGTTCCACTCCACCTGAGCAGACCACCGTCGGAAGTGTGTACAATATTTTTCCACATTACCAGATCCCTGCCTCAAACGTCTCAATTCTGTCTCAGCTGATGAGACACGATCAAGATCATCATACAGCAACCCCAAAGCAGAAAAAAAAACTATCCACTAATCTAAAGCATGGATCAGTAGGTTGCAGAGAAAAAAGCCCATTCCTGAGGTTCTTTGCGCAAAAGTGACATTATGAACCCTATGCGCTGCGATTCATCACCAGAGGATCTGGGTCTCAAACGAAAATACAACAAGCAAGCATTTTAAAAGAAAAAAAATCTTGTTGTTCACCAAAAAATAAATCAGGCAAACGTACCTTTGGCTCCACGAAATGTGCTCCAGAATAGCTACTCACGTGTTGCTGAAGCTCGGACACCTCCAGAGAGAGTCCCTGCAGGCGTTGAGCCAACTCCTGAACCGACACCATTAGGGAAACAGGAAATCTTTCCTTAGAGATTTTTTTTGGGCTGGACTTACTGTTATGTTCTGCTACAAACACTAAGGAAAGAAAGGGAAATCTGTCCCTACAATAGAACTAAGCTCAATCCCTACGATGTAACGGGGAACGTGATCCTGCGATCAGACCCGCTAAAGTCCTCAGCTAGTCTGAAGGAAGACCTATAGATGCGAGGAAGGGATCCCTACAAGCACTAGGGACTGGGAGAAAAGATGGACACCTCCTAACAGAAGTTGTAGCAGTAAAAAGAAAAACAAAACAACATAGAACATAGAGGTCAGAAGACCAAGCAAAACTATTTGAGTAAGGTACAAAAGCACCCGGCTAGCTTAAGAGTAGAAGTTACAATGAAGTCCAGCAAAGTTAGAACGGCGGAGCAGGATTAAGTAGGCAAAAAAGGTCATGTGACCAGCAAGATAGAAAAAACCTAACAGGAGAGTTCTAACATCAACACTGCAATGCTCCACTGCTGAGTCTTTAGCCTCAACACTGAAATTCTCCACTGCTGGTCCTTCAGCCTCACCACTGCAATTCACCAATGCAGGTTCTTCAGCCTTAACAATGCAATTCTCAACTGCTGGTCCTTCAGCCGCAACACTGAAATTCTCCACTGCTGGTCCTTCAGCCTCAACACTGACATTCAGCAAGGCAAGTTCTTCAGTCTAAACAATGAAATGCTCCAATGCCAGATTTTCTTTAGTCTCAACACTGCAATTCTCCACTGCAGTTTCTTCAGCCTCAACACTGAAATTATCCACTGCAGGTTTTCCAGACTCAACACTGACATTCTCCACTGCCAGGTCTGTATCCTCAACACTGACATTCGCCAATGCAGGTTCTTCAGGCTCAACAATTCACTGCATAGCCAAACAATATGGGAGTACCAAATTAATAGGAACAATGCTTTCAGGTGGCCATCCAGTACGTTGGTTCAAAGGGTTATTGGTGTGCGTGTAACGTTGGGGCAGAGCAGGCCTTGCATTCAATGCCTAGGCAAATGAGTCGCACAGCCGCCCTGGGGTACTCGACACCGAGCCCGTTCACTTCAATGGGGGATGTCACAGGTAGCACAGCTCGGTCCGTTGCCCTGGGTGATCAGCATAAAATGTGGGATATTTACAGGGGATTAAAGGTTTGTAATATGTTCGTGACGCCACCTGTGGTACCTGGTCAGGGTGACCAGCGCTGCAGGGTAGATCCGCTGAAGGGTTGTTACAGGGCAGCAAGGTGTTAAGTCTTCCACAGGCAAGACTGGATCTCTCAGGGTATATGGCGGTGTAGAGGTGCAGAATCAATAAGGCAGACACGCACACGAAAGTCTCTTTCTGTACCTTTACTGATGGTATAGTTGCAGGCACGTCCCGGGAAGCTGTCAGGGTGGAGGATGCACGTCCAGTAATCCCACTGAGTAGGTGTAGGGCCTCCGTACTCCTGTATGTGTGTGAGTTTCTGACCTGTATAGAACGAAGTCTAACTCTGTCTTTTCGTATACACCCGGCTGACTTTGTGGTGGAGCCTTCTTTTGGATAGAACTCAGTCTCTAATGGTTGCGCTGACCAGACTCCTGTTCTTCCTGACCCCGGTTACGTATCAGCACTGCTGGGCCCCTGCGACTTGAAGTCCCACAGGGTCTCCGGTTTCTCCTACTAGTCGTGTAGATGCTAGCAATCTCGGACCCGGTGTCCGGTGGTGCAGAGTAGAGGTAAGCGATCAATGCTGTTTCAACCTCTGTCACTCTCTTTTCCTTCCACTTGCCTTTCGTCCTACTCTTACCCTTAACATAAGCACACTCTAGCAGTAGATGGCAGATTCTCCTTTCTCTTCACCGCTCTCAAAGCGTCGGCACGCTTGCTCGCTGAAAATACCTCAGTTGACTCAGTTTTGACCAGGCTAAGTGGCAATCTTCCTCCACCATTACTGGGCTCCACAAAATAAACTAAGTTCAAGCTGTAAACTTCACTCTTTCAAACACTGCAGTTCCCTTTCCTTCGCTTCCTTCTGAGGCTCTGTCCGAAGTAGCTATCAGGACCTTCCATCAGACTGATCTATGCACGCTTCAAGAGCTACTTTCCACTTTCCTAGGGAACTATCAGTGTGTCACGTTCTAAGGTAACTTTCCTCTCAGATCAAACTCTCTTCAAGTCTGACTAACATCTCTCTCTAACTGCTGTCGTCTCTCTGAGGTACAACCAACAACTAACTGCCGTCTCTCTCCACAACCCTTATATATCTAGATACTCTTCAAGGGCTCCCTCTGGTGGCTCCAGGGAAAAGTGAAGATGTGAATGAATATCAGGTGTGAGTGTGGGTTTACCTTCTGTGCATCCTCCAGGGTACATATGGCACCAAGCGCAGCTGGGCTACACATCCCCCCCTAGTTATCATCAGCACTCCCGGGCTGAAAAAGAAATAAATTTTTGTATAACATTAACAATAACTCGTCCCTTGTGGGAGGTGAGGACTAGTGTTGAGCATTCCGATACCGCAAGTATCGGGTATCGGCCGATATTCGCGTTATCGGAATTCCGATACTTAATTCCGATACTTTTTCAATATCGTATACCGGAATCGGAAGTTCCCATAATTCTTTGAGAGGCAATGTGATTTTAGTCAGCCAATGAGGAATCCTACGAAGTGTGGGCACATCCTGTAATGCTGCGGTCATCTTAACTAATGGCATGGCTGTGATTGGCTGCTGAAATGATGTCAGAATGCACTATAAAAGGCGCCGCCGCCATTTTAGCGTCACTGTGCTGTGAATTCAGATAGGGACAGAACGCTACTCTGCTGACTCTGAGGGACAGTTAGAGATTGCGATTTAGTGTACTGTGCTGTAGGCAGGCTATCACCAACCGCTGTGTAAAGCTTCCTTTTGCCTGCAGTGTTGTTTTAACAGCTCTGCAAGGTGTGTGTGAGTGCAGGTGACGCTGCAGTTTGCTCTGCATCCAACGCTGTCTGTAGGCATCTGCACGTGTCACTCACAGACTCTTTTTTTTTTCTTTAGTGTAATTCTAGCTGCTCCATTCAATAGAAATTATAGTGTGATGCGCTTCCATCCGTATCCAATACATTGGTTGCAAACACTATAGAAGTAGACAAAGGAGTAGCCTTTCACAGATTGTGGACAGTTGTGTTTCAGTGTTCACTTCAGTCTGTGTTTTTTACTTTTTGGAGTGCATATCACGCTCCAGTTACTTGTTCAAGCACTGCTGCTTGTACTCTGCTGAGCGTGTCTCAGTGGCTCATCCTTTTCATTTATCTCCAATTGGTTCTGCTACATTCCATTTAAAATAAATCTAATCTATTAGTGTGACGCGCTTCCATCCGTATACAATACATTGGTTGCAAACACTATAGAAGTAGACAAAGGAGTAGCCTTTCACAGATTGTGGACAGTTGTGTTTCAGTGTTCACTTCAGTCTGTGTTTTTTACTTTTTGGAGTGCATATCACGCTCCAGTTACTTGTTCAAGCACTGCTGCTTGTACTCTGCTGAGCGTGTCTCAGTGGCTCATCCTTTTCATTTATCTCCAATTGGTTCTGCTACATTCCATTTAAAATAAATCTAATCTATTAGTGTGACGCGCTTCCATCCGTATACAATACATTGGTTGCAAACACTATAGAAGTAGACAAAGGAGTAGCCTTTCACAGATTGTGGACAGTTGTGTTTCAGTGTTCACTTCAGTCTGTGTTTTTTACTTTTTTGAGTGCATATCACGCTCCAGTTACTTGTTCAAGCACTGCTGCTTGTACTCTGCTGAGCGTGTCTCAGTGGCTCATCCTTTTCATTTATCTCCAATTGGTTCTGCTACATTCCATTTAAAATAAATCTAATCTATTAGTGTGACGCGCTTCCATCCGTATACAATACATTGGTTGCAAACACTATAGAAGTAGACAAAGGAGTAGCCTTTCACAGATTGTGGACAGTTGTGTTTCAGTGTTCACTTCAGTCTGTGTTTTTTACTTTTTGGAGTGCATATCACGCTCCAGTTACTTGTTCAAGCACTGCTGCTTGTACTCTGCTGAGCGTGTCTCAGTGGCTCATCCTTTTCATTTATCTCCAATTGGTTCTGCTACATTCCATTTAAAATAAATCTAATCTATTAGTGTGACGCGCTTCCATCCGTATACAATACATTGGTTGCAAACACTATAGAAGTAGACAAAGGAGTAGCCTTTCACAGATTGTGGACAGTTGTGTTTCAGTGTTCACTTCAGTCTGGTTTTTTACTTTTTTGAGTGCATATCACGCTCCAGTTACTTGTTCAAGCACTGCTGCTTGTACTCTGCTGAGCGTGTCTCAGTGGCTCATCCTTTTCATTTATCTCCAATTGGTTCTGCTACATTCCATTTAAAATAAATCTAATCTATTAGTGTGACGCGCTTCCATCCGTATACAATACATTGGTTGCAAACACTATAGAAGTAGACAAAGGAGTAGCCTTTCACAGATTGTGGACAGTTGTGTTTCAGTGTTCACTTCAGTCTGTGTTTTTTACTTTTTTGAGTGCATATCACGCTCCAGTTACTTGTTCAAGCACTGCTGCTTGTACTCTGCTGAGCGTGTCTCAGTGGCTCATCCTTTTCATTTATCTCCAATTGGTTCTGCTACATTCCATTTAAAATAAATCTAATCTATTAGTGTGACGCGCTTCCATCCGTATACAATACATTGGTTGCAAACACTATAGAAGTAGACAAAGGAGTAGCCTTTCACAGATTGTGGACAGTTGTGTTTCAGTGTTCACTTCAGTCTGTGTTTTTTACTTTTTTGAGTGCATATCACGCTCCAGTTACTTGTTCAAGCACTGCTGCTTGTACTCTGCTGAGCGTGTCTCAGTGCCTCATCCTTTTCATTTTTCTCCAATTGGTGCTTCTCCATTATATTTGAAAAAAATCTAATCTATTAGTGTGACGCGCTTCCATCCGTATACAATACATTGGTTGCAAACAATATAGAAGTACACAAACGGGCCTTTCACAGCTACTGAACATGGGTTTTTAATTTTTAACTAAAATATGTATTTTTTCAAATGACACAAATATAAGTAATGTTGAAGAGGAATAGTCCTACATCCATTGTTTGCACAATATTACAGGTGTACATCATGTCCCTTAATCAACAATGTATTATTATATTTACTTGTATGCTTTTATTTAAAAGCCAAGAACACAGAAGGATAACCTTCGCACTGCAGCTGTTGTCAAAGTTCAACCCACATTATTGCACTTCCAACATTGCAGCATTTGAGGCATGATGTGAGTTGGATTTGTCAAAGTTATGGAGTGAGAAGGTTCACCATCAGTACCCTATAGCATAAGTATGCTTTTGTGTTAGCATTTGTGTTAGACATGTGGATATCTGCCATAATATGTCACAATTATTTAGTTACAGATTTGTTACCAACACTAATCATTGAATGGTTTTAAATTTGACGTTTCACTTGTTTACAGCTTAGAAATAAGGGTGTAGCCTGATATCTATGTGTAGCACTAGCCACTTTAACATGTCATGTTTTTTTCAACATGTGTAGCTAGGTAGCAGTAATTTTTGCCGGACACACAGCAGGGGAACAGCAGGCGTTACTGAACCCCACAAACACATCATCGATTGTTTTGATCTGTGCATCCAACACTTCTGAGCCCAGGGTCAAGGAGGGTGTAGCCTGAGGCCTAGTATGAGATGTTTGAACTTTAATTTGAACTTTAATTTGGAGTTAGCAGCATTAATTTTTGTCAGACACGCAGCAGGGGAACAGCAGGCGTTACTGAACCCCACTATCACTATAGCTTGTGTATTGGTCTGTGGACACGACACTTCTGAGCAGCAACTGGCAGTGTTGTAGCCCAGGGAGTATAGCTCAGGTGGTAGAAAGATGAACATAACAGGAGACATGGAAAACGTTGCCAACCAGTTAGTTAATCTGAAACCGGACAGGCAAATTCAGGCGAGATCCATGCCTAGTTCATTTTCAGAAAAGTAAGCCGTTCTACATTATCGGAGGATAGTCGCATGCAACGGTCTGTTAGTACACCACCTGCAGCAGTAAAGACGCGCTCCGATAATACACTGGCAGCAGATCAAGCCAGCACCTCCAATGCATACTGGCTAAGCTCTGGCCATGTATCCAGCTTAGAGACACAAAACTTGAATGGGGAAGAGCCATCTGCGAGTACACTGAGAGGGCAAGACATGTAGTCTGTCACCATCTTACGGAAATGTTGCCTCCTGCTGACTGGAGCCGTCTCGGATGGTGTAGACATTGGTGGCGCTGCCACAAAACTTCGACACATTTGGAACATACTGTTCTTGCCCTGTGCAGAGGCGCTGCTTGTGCTCTCTCTTGTTGCAGAGCTGTCTCCACTGCCTCGACGCACAGAGCTGCTTTGTAAAGCAGTAGCAGCAGCAGTGCTCTCGGCTGGAATGGAGAACATTATGGATTGCACCAGTGTGTCTTGGTACTTCCGCATTTTACGCTCCCGGTTCAACGGTGTGATGAGGCTTTGTAAGTTGTCCCGGTAGCGAGGGTCTAGGAGGGTGTACACCCAATAATCAGACGTGGTGTGAATGTGTTCGATGCGGCGGTCGTTTCTCAGCCACTGCAGCATGAAATCAACCATGTGCTGCAGACTCCCAACTGGCCAAGAAACGTTGTCCCCTGCAAGAGGCGTCATCTCCGCCTGCTGTGCATCACCCCACCCTTGGTCTACATACTGACTAGAGCATTGTCTACCTCCCTCTGGAGCGATGTCTTTCTCCTCCATTGACTCCTCCTCATCCTCCTCACAAAGTCCTTCAAATACATATAAATTTACAAAATTTAAAACTCAAAATTTAAAAACTTTGTATCATAATTCTGTAACATCAGTTTATGGAAACACAATAGCATTACAAAAGGATAGACAAAAAATGTACATTATGTGCTTTGTAAATACATTAAAAGTTTGTAATGGTTATGAAAATATAGACAGCGACTCTGGAGGTTCAATTGTTGATACAGCATGGTACTTTGAAAGTCCTCCAGCCCTTTGTGAGGAACCACGTTGCGCTGACTGTCCAGAAGGTGATGGAATTTGTGACTCCTCATCCTCCACCTCTTCCAAAACCTCATGCCTTAGTGCTTGCAGTGTTTTTTGAAGCAGGCAGATAAGGGGGACAGTCAGGCTGACTAGTGCATCATCTGCACTCGCCATCCGCGTTGACTCATCAAACGCACGCAAAACGTGGCAGATATCCTTCATAGAGTTATTCGCCACTCATTACACTGGCAGTGGCTGCCCATTCATTATAGGATCCAATTCTAATTACTGGTTCTCACCAACAAAGCTCTCCACAGCGCAGCACCCCCCTACATCTCCTCCCTTATTTATATTTATCGGCCTAACCGACTGCTGCACTCTGCAAACGACCTTCGACTAACCTCTGCACTAATCCGTACCTCCCACTCCCAACTCCAAGACTTCACCCGCGCTGCGCCAATCCTCTGGAATGCTCTACCCCAAGAAATTAGGACTATCCGCAATTTGGATGGTTTCAGGCGCTCCCTCAAAACACATTTGTTCACAGTGGCCTATCACATTCACTAATCAAAGTCATTCTATGTGTAATTCTGTGTGTGTAGCCCATTCACTATCTCCATGCATCCCTCACTCCCTTAAAATGGCTGGACCATCATTGTAAAAACACCATTGTATATAAACACCTGTACTTTGTATCTCCCCCACCTCATTGTAGATTGTAAGCTTTCACCAGCAGGGCGGCTGATTTTGCTTTAATTATTGTATTGTTAACGTTGTTACTTATGACTTGTGTTTTGAAACTGTTAAACTGTAAAGCACTGCGGAATATTATGGCGCTATATAAATAAATAATATTATTATTCTTATTATAGAGGCCCACTCAGTAGTGGTGAAGTGTGAACGGCGCAAATTGCGAGTTGACTGCGCCTGATGCAGCTGATACTCCATTACTGTTGGCTGCTGCTCACACAACCGCTCCAACATATGTAACGAGGAATTCCACCTGGTGGGTACGTCACATATGATGCGATGTTCATGAAGGTGAAATCTGCGTTGCAGAGCTGCAATCAGCGATCTGGCCATGCTGGAACGTCGCAAGTGAGCGCACTCTAGGCGGACCTTGTGCAGCAGTGCATCAAGATCCGGATAGTCCCTCAAAAAACTCTGCACGACCAAGTTGAGCACATATGACAGACATGGTATGTGAGTGAGGTTGCCAAGGCCCAGAGCTGACACCAGATTTCGGCCATTGTCACACACTACCAAGCCTGCCTGTAGATTCTCTTCCAAAAACCACACGTCGCTCTCCTGCTTTATGGCATTACAGAGCTCCTGCGCTGTGTGGCTAAGATTCCCCATGGAAATTAATTTCAGGACGGCCTGTTGACATTTGGACACGGCTGTGCTCATATCGGTCGCAACAGGTAAACGTTCACGGGTCCATGTGGAGGTAGACCGTGACGGCTCCTGCAGCGATGATTCTGAGGAACTGGAGTAGGAGGAGGAATCAATGTGTACAGACTTGATTCCTGCAATCCTTGGAGTTGGCAGAACACGTACAGCGCCACTCGCAAGATCAGTACCCGGCTGCACAACATTGACCCAATGGGCAGTGAGGGAAAGGTATTGTCCCTGGCCATGGGTGTTAGAACCCTCTTGTTAGGTTTTGTTTCAGTTTGCTGGTCACATGACCTTTTTTCCCTATTTAGTCTGGCTCCGCCCTTCTGGCTTTGCTTGACTTCATTGTATTATCTACTGTTAAGCTAGCCGGGTGCTTAGGTGCCTTAATCTGTCAGTTTTGCTTGATGTTAGGATCACAAAGTATTTATTTTTCTGTTTAATTATCCATGCTACAATTTATGTTAGGAGGTGTCCACCTTTTCTCTCCAGTCCCTAGATCTTGTAGGGATTACTCCCTCGCAACTATAGGTCTTCGTTCACACTAGATGAGGACTTTAGCGGGTCTGGTCGCAGGATCAGGTTCCCCGTTACATCGTAGGGATTCAGCTTAGTTGTATTGTAGGGACAGAATTCCCTTCTTTCCTTACTGGTTGTAGCAGATCATAACAATGGGTACTGGTCCACGCATCGGTGGTCAGGTGGACCTTGCTACTGAGGGCTTTTAGTAGCGCATGTTTAATTTTTCCCTCAACATGCTTTTGCAGACCAGGGACGGCTTGCCTGCTGAAATGAAATCGGCTTGGCACATTGTATTGTGGGACTGACAATGATATTCAGTTACGGAAACTGTCTGTCTCCACCAGCCTGAATCACAGCATTTCAAGGGACAGGAGTTTTGCAATGCCAGCATTCAGAGCCTGTGCTCGTGCATGGTTTGCGGAGTATGGCCGTCTTTTATCCCATGCCTGTGCTACCGATGGCTGTTTTGTGGCCTGGGAGTGTGAGGATGACAGGGAACTTGCTGCTGTGTGTGGAATAACAGTTTGTCTCTGGACAACAGTGGCCGAGGTTCTTCCATGGCGATCCTGTGAGGAAGCAGAACCAGCTGTGTGTGAGCTCGATGAAGAGGCTTCAACACAACCTGAAGATGTAGGTGCTGCTGTAGGTTGGCCTACATCTCCAGTGTGTCTTTGTAACTCAACTACGTGCTTTGTCCGCACATGTTTCCACATATTTGTGGTATTGAGGTGACTGACACTTTTAGCTATTTTAAATTTTTGATTACACAGCTTGCATTTCACATAGCAAATATCATGTGCAAGTGTGTGAAAAAAGGACCACGCAGTGCAAGTCCTGGGAGCGCACGTTTTGACTTTTGGAAGACAACTGCTCCGAACAGGTGCCAAACTGGAGGCTACAGGCAACCGAGTCTGCAGCCTAACTCTCCCTCCTGTTTGTACCGTTGGGGCAATGTCTTCCTCTATCTTCCTTCTATCACTAACCATTTCTCTAGGCCTCTCCCAGCTTTCAACCAAAGTACTGGTTCTCACCCACAAAGCTCTCCACAGTGCAGCACCCCTCCTACATCTCCTCCCTCATTTCTATCTATCGGCCTAACCGACTGCTGCGCTCTGCAAACGACTTTCGACTAACCTCTGCACTAATACGTACCTCCCACTCCCGACTCCAAGACTTCTCCTGCTCTACGCCAATCCTCTGGAATGCTGTACCCCAAGAAATTAGGACTATCCACAATTTGCATGGTTTCAGGCGCTCCCTCAAAACACATTTGTTCAGAGCGGCCTATCACATTCACTAATCAAAGTCATTCTATGTATTCTGTGTAAGTGTGTGTGTGTCTCTAGCCCATTCACTATCTCCATCCCTCAGTCCCTTAAGATGGCTGGAACATCATTGTAAATGCACCATTGTATATAAACACCTATACTTTGTATCTCCCCCATCTCATTGTACATTGTAAGCTGTCACGAGCAGGGGCGACTTATTTAGCTTAAATTATTGTATTGTTAACGTTGTTACTTATGACTTGTGTTCTGAAACTGCTAAACTGTGAAGCGCTGCGGAATATGATGGCGCTATATAAATAAATATTATTATTATTCCTCTGAGCTGCTCCCACCACCTTCCTGTTCCTCATGCCATGTTGGGTCTTGGACCTCATCATCTCCACTACCCTCTTCCAACACCTGCTGTTGGGTGGTCTGGCCAGCACCATGCTCAACAGAAACTGGCACCTGGGTCTCATCATCATCAGATGCGTTCTGCGGTGTGCTGACCATCGGCACTGTCTCACCCGCCTCTTCAGATTCAGAGAGACACAGCTGTTGCGCATCACTGCATACTCCCTCTTCACATTACAGAATGCTGCTTGGCTGGGCCCCTGTTTGCAAGCCAATAGATTCTGAGAACAGAAGCAGACACTCAGCTGGCTCCTGTACAGAACTCTCTGACTGCCTGGGCAATTTGCCAGGCGGTGAAGAGACAGATGGTTGCCCAACAGTGCTGTGGTCCTGAGAGGAGGTGGAAGCAATTGAAGTCGATGCATTGGCTGACATCCAAACAACAACGGCTTCAATTTGTTCTTCCCGCAGCAGGGGGGTACTCCGAGCTCCTACAAAAGTGCGCATAAAGGAACGCTCACGGGGAAAACTGGTGGATGCTGTGTCACTGGGGGCCGCAGCAGCCACAGAATCCCCACGTCCTCTCCCTGAAGAAACTCCACGACCACGTGCCTTACTCCCTGCCTTCTTCATCTTGGTAGATTGATAAAGAAAGGCTGAAAAGTTATAAGGTCTAAGTGTGGTTATTCCGCAGAGACTGCAGTGAACACTGCACACAACTGTTCACTACCCAATGCGTCTCAGCAGGAAGGCAGTCTGTGCGTCAAAACAAAGGCACAAGCATACATCCATATACCCTGTTTATAAAGCTATATAAAAAAAATTATGTAGTAGTGACGCACACTTTATTGAGGTACAGTATTTCATCGCCATTCACCATCTGTGGCTATGCAGTCTCATCTATATATACCTTATCTATCTGTTGTCATGCTTCCAAGTCGACAGTCAGCCATAAATAGCAATTTTCACTATGCACTATGCACTTTTAAAGGTTATGTTTGTTAATAAAAATGATTATTGCCACATATTATGAGTATTACATGATGGAAATTGTATAATTTTGTATAAAATATTTAGTGACATTATTCAGCAAATGGAACATTTTAGTAATATCACAGATTACTTGTAATGCTGATGATGTTTTGAAGTCAGACATTCATTGTCTATACAATAAAAATGGTGTACATACTGTTACTTATCCATCATTAATGGATTCAGATATGTACTTGTATGCTTTTATGTACAACCGTATAGCAGATTCCTTAACTAATTTATTTTGTGGTTTGCATTGCTGTTCAACATGTTAATGTATGTGTTTATGTTTGTCAATTCTTTATTTATCTAGATATTAGTTTAAATGAAATCATCATCTTATGGTAGTAAAGGTTATCTTTCTCTTGTTTGAAGTATAGACATTTAAAATTGACAGGTAACAAGGAAATTACTTGATCTAGTATTTAAACATCCTCCTTGACCCTGGGCTCCAACACCGCCAGTTGTTGCTCGGAAGTGCTGTTAGCACAGTCAACACTTGCTCCTCTGTTACTGGGGTTCAGTAACGTCAGCTGGTCCTCGGTTGTGCCATTGGCTCTTGTACCTTCTGCTACCCGTCCGGGTTCCAGTACCGTCAACTGGTTCTCCGCAGTGCCTTTGGCCTAGGTGCCTCCATCTCGGTATCCGAGTTCCAGCAACGTCTGCTGGTCCTTGGTAGTGCTTTGGAGCACAGGTACCTCCTGCTTAGTAACCGTGTCCCAGTAACGTCAGCTGGTCCTCGGTTGTGCCATTGGCTCTTTTCCTTCTGCTGCCCCTCCGGGTTCCAGCACAGTCAGCTGGTCCTCGTTACTTGCATTGGCTCTTGTACCTTCTGCTACCCGTCCGGGTTCCAGTACCGTCAACTGGTTCTCCGCAGTGCCTTTGGCCTAGGTGCCTCCATCTCGGTATCCGAGTTCCAGCAACGTCTGCTGGTCCTTGGTAGTGCTTTGGAGCACAGGTACCTCCTGCTTAGTAACCGTGTCCCAGTAACATCAGCTGGTACAAGATTGTGCTACAAATACAAGATACGGAACAAGAGACACAAGAACAATAAGCAGAAGATCTAAAAGCAGAAGAACATGAAGTATAAGACCAAAATGAAGAGCAAAATATATGCTCTAAATTCTAAGCAGAAGAAGACTAAGCAGTGTATGGGGGTGAGTCCGTTCCTCCTCGTGGTGCCCCTGGAAAATGCCTGCTGCTGCAGGCTAAACTGAACACGGACAAATACTGTTGTAATTTAAATCTTTTGTGACAGCAAGAACGGAAGGATGAAAAATTCATACTTTGACAGATTACAAGTACAGGATTCTCTGTCACAAATAAGAATATGATGAAGAAGATGAAGCAGAATATGAATAAGAATAATAGTTTAATAAGAAGAATATGAGTAATGTTAACAAAGATGAATAGCAAGAAGTTTAAGAAGAAGATAAAGAAGGTGAAGATGAAGAATAATTTGATGAAAAAGATGATGCTGCAGAAGATTATGAAGGAGAAAGTGTGTGAAAAGTTAAAAAGGTGAAGATGAAGAGCATGGAAGTTGTGTAATATACATATTTGCCAAAATATAAAAAACGTTAACAACATTGTCAATTTCTTCGTCAATCCGAACATCTTTAAAAAAAAAATATTTATGCTATTCCATTTGATTGGGTTAAACATCTATGCCTTTAATGTCTCCTCAACCTTCCCCAATACATTCTACATTACTCTTTCTTGTTTTCCTTCATGTACAATTAACCAACAAGGCAAGAATGGGGTTTTTTTAATTTCGATATTTTGTTCCCATAGACTTACATGGGACTTCCGGTATCGGTATCGGGTATCGCCGATATTTTAGTGATATCGGCGATACCATTCCGATTCCGATACTTTAGGATATCGGAAAGTATCGCTCAACTCTAGTGAGGACACTTCAAATGTTACAATAAATACAATTAGCAAAATAGAAAATACTTTCAAGTGCAAAATTCACAATGTTCTTGTGGAGGACCCGTTCAAAACCTCCCACGGTGGTCCTGGGTGGGCTGCAGGACTTCCCTTCTGCAGACCTCACTCTAGGCCACACCACATGGGTTTTTCTTCTGAGGTAGTACGGTTCACGTAAAACCAAGATGGGGCACAAGTGCCAACTATTTACATTAAAAGTTTTTTGGGCTGGCAAAGTCCTCAGCCACGCAGTCCACATCATAGACATTAGAAAACCACATTACCCAACTGGGGTACAATATACATCATCATGTAAACATTTTCACAATAAAGTGCAACTCTTCAACATAACTTCTCTGGCAACTTTGTACAGTACAGTAAACCCTGTCCGGGTCCTACTGGTCTTCTTCAGCAAACATTGCAGCATCTTCCATACCTGGGGCTGGAAGCACACTGTGGTTCTGAATCGCATCACCATTAAATCGTGTCCTGCTACTGGTGTCTGGGTAGCCACAGTTCTCTTTTCTACTTTCGTTCTGCGACTGCCTGGAGGCCTGACAGGTGCCTCTCCTAAGCTTAGGCTCTGCAGGTCGCACAGGCTTGGCTCAGCAGGGGACGCTTTTGCAGTCGCTGCGCTCTGCAGCGTTTCAGAGGATGATGCAGGTGCGCGGACTGGCGCCGGTGTGGCTGGGGCCTGGGACACAGAGACACGGGACACATTCCCTGCTTCCGGGACTGGGGCGCTGACTCTGGAGACGTTCAGGGCATACCACCCTTTAAGCCCCCAATGCCGCGTGTAGGAGACTACATCCCCTAGCAGTAGATCCCTGTCCGGGTGCCCCTCAGGCAGGTGAGACTCCACATCCCTCCGATTGACAAAGACTTCCTGGTACAGGCCGGGTTCGTGGATGAACCCCCAGACTCCCTGGAGTTTGAAGTCTCGTATTGCCCCCTGGCGCCGCGGTTCCCGGAGCGTACCTTTATCTCGCCGGACGATCTCCTTATCGGCAAGATCCTGTTCCCGGTACCTCTGGCGAAGCCGCTGCGCCTCACGCTGCTCCCGCTGCTGCCGCTCCTCCTGTTCACAGCGTCTCCACTCATTCTCCTTCTGGGCGGCGTACTCCACGTCGTCCAGGAGCTCCATTTCCTCCCAATCGATTTCCATTGCATCGGGCAGGATTCCTTCCGTCGTCCCTACCGGGGGACTGCATTCCGCTGCTACCGCTGCGGCCTCTGGTTCCAGGCCTGGCTGGCGTTCTGGTCCGGGCAAGGCCTCCTCAGCCTCCTCTCCTCCCGCCGCGGCCTCGGCGGGGTCAGGTACAGCTCTTCCGGGGCCAGCCTCCGGTTCCTCCTCAGCCGCTGGTTCCAGTGGTGGCGCGGGTGTCAGTTGCGCATCCATGGGGGAGAGCAGCTGGTCCCACTGCAGCCACAGTTTCAGGGCACGCCAGCTCCGCTCCATCGCCTCCATCTCTGCGCGGTGTCGGGCCAGATCCCGCAGCGCCGCATCCACCTCCTCCACACGATACATCATTTCTTCGTCCTCCCGACCTGGGGAAGGTTCGAGCACAGGCTGCAGCTCTTCAGGGGAACGGGGTCTGCGCACCAACATTCCCCCACACAGCGACTCCTGTCCTTCCGCCATCTCACTCCAGGCCAGACTGTGCTTTTCATCCGGAACACTCTGATCTTTTCCGTGGAAGACGGGACTTTCGCTTTCTCTTCCTTGCACTGAGGATGAAGAGAAGGCGGATCTCCCTTGCAGTGGGGCATGCTCTGATATTGTAGAAGCGCTTGGATAGGGCAGGCCATAACTTTCACGCCACAGGGGGGGTACGCCCACGAATACACGCCCCTCTTCTTCACCAGCGCCTCAGGGCGAATATGGCGGCAAAATGGTGGCGAATGGCGCCAAAAATCACAAAAACAGCAACACAGTCTTTTTGCACAAAAACAGTCCAATTCAGGCACACAGGACTCACTTATAGCGAGCTTTGGATCCTGTTTGTGACGCCAGGTTAGATGAGTCGCACAGCCAGGGCCTGTGGGGTACTCGGCACCGAGCCCGTTCACTTCAATGGGGGATGTCACGGGTAGCACAGCTCGGTCCGTTGCCCTGGGCGATCATCATAAAATGTGGGATATTTACAGGGGATTAAAGGTTTGTAATATGTTCGTGACGCCACCTGTGGTACCTGGTCAGGGTGACCAGCGCTGCAGGGTAGATCCGCTGAGGGGTTGTTACTGGGCAGCAAGGTGTTAAGTCTTCCACAAGCAAGACTGGATCCCTCAGGGTATATGGCGGTGTAGGGGTGCAGGATCAATAAGGCAGACACACACACGAAAGTCTCTTTCTGTACCTTTACTGATGGTATAGTGCAGGCACGTCCCGGGAAGCTGTCAGGGTGGAGGATGCACGTCCAGTAATCCCACTGAGTAGGTGTAGGGCCTCCATACTCCTGTATGTGTTATGATTTGGTAGCTGAGGAGAGCAGGCAAAAACGGCAACACACCAGAGAGGTTGGAATCTACTGGATTGCAGTACCCTGACTAACCACCACAACTAAAGGCAGCCATGGAGCGTTCCTACGTGGTCCTAGACGCCTCGTCACAGCCTGAGAGGTTAACTACACCTAAAAATAGAAAGAGGAAAGCTATCTGCCCCGGAGCAGATCCCCAAAGAACATAGGAAGCCCCCAAACATGTAATGGCGGTTAGACAAGAGGAAATACAGACACAGACAGAAAATAGTAAGAGCAAACGTTGGGGCTCAATCTGCCTAGAAAGAAAAAGGATAGGAAGGACACTTACTGCAATCCAAAAAACCCAAAAAAAACACAACTCTACAAATTGCAAAAACACCTGAGATCACACGACCTCTACCACCTAAATTAGTTCTCTGGTGTAACAAAACTAAGCCGCAGCTACTGAAAAAACTGGAAAAGGCAAATGAACAAATAACAGTGGCTCAGATAAACTGAGAGGAGCACAAGCCCCTGGAGGGGACCTGGCTGACCTACCACAGAAGTGCAGGGAACAATGCAAAAAGCAAGCACAAAAATAAAAACAGAAAATATCTTATCTGAGAGCAGGAGAAGAGGCAAGACTCAGCAAGCTTCCAAGTGAACCAGGAACCACAGTTGAGACAAGAACAATTGATCACCGGCAACCATGATGGGAGGGAACCTCCCTTATATAAGACCAGTCTGTAACTCCTGATTGCTAATCATCATTGAATGGTTCAGTACTGTTTGTAACCACCAGAGGGAGCTTCTGCTCAGAATTCATTTCTAACACATTCACAACAGTATGTGTGTGATTTCTGACCTGTATAGAAGAAGTCTAACTCTGTCTTTTCGTATACGCCCGGCTGACTTTGTGGTGGAGCCTTCTTTTGGATAGAACTCAATCTCTAATGGTTGCGCTGACCAGACTCCTGTTCTTCCTGACCCCGGTTACGTATAAACACTGCTGGGCCCCTGCGACTTGAAGTCCCACAGGGTCTCCGGTTTCTCCTACTAGTCGTGTAGATGCTAGCAAGCTCGGACCCGGTGTCCGGTGGTGCAGAGTAGAGGTAAGCGATCAATGCTGTTTCAACCTCTGTCACTCTCTATTCCTTCCACTCGCCTTTCGTCGTACTCTTACTCTTTACATAAGCACACTCTAGCAGTAGATGGCAGATTCTCCTTTCTCTTCACCGCTCTCAAAGCGTCGGCACGCTTGCTCGCTGAAAATACCTCAGTTGACTCAGTTTTGACCAGGCTAAGTGGCAATCTTCCTCCACCATTACTGGACTCCACAAAATAAACTAAGTTCAAGCTGTAAACTTCACTCTTTCAAACACTGCAGTTCCCTTTCCTTCGCTTCCTTCTGAGGCTCTGTCCGAAGTAGCTATCAGGACCTTCCGTCAGACTGATCTATGCACACTTCAAGAGCTACTTTCCACTTTCCTAGGGAACTATCAGTCTGTCACATTCTAAGGTAACTTTCCTCTCAGATCAAACTCTCTTCAAGTCTGACTAACATCTCTCTCTAACTGCTGTCGTCTCTCTGAGGTACAACCAACAACTAACTGCCGTCTCTCTCCACAACCCTTATATATCTAGATACTCTTCAAGGGCTCCCTCTGGTGGCTCCAGGGAAAAGTGAAGGTGTGAATGAATATCAGGTGTGAGTGTGGGTTTACCTTCTGTGCATCCTCCAGGGTACATGTGGCACCAAGCGCAGCTGGGCTACACACAAACAGTATGGCAGTACCAAACAAAGCTTAATGGGAGTTTTGGTTTAATGTGGCCATCCGGTATGTGGGTTAAAAGGCTTATTGGGGTGGTGTAACTTTGGGACAGGGCAGACCTTACATTCAATGCATAGGCAAACAGTACGGCAATCCCAAATAATGCTTAATGGGAACTTTGGTTTAATGTGGCCATCCAGTACGTGGCTTCAAAGGGTTATTGGGGTGCGTGTAACGTTGAGGCAGGGCAGGCCTTACATTGAATGCCTAGGCAAAAAGTATGGGAGTACCAAATGAATACTTGTAACTTCGGTTGCATGTGGTCATCCATGACATCTGTTCAAAGGGTTGTTGGGGTGCTTCCAAATTTTGGGCAGCCCGCTACTCACTGCATACACAAAAACAGTATAAGGGACCCACTGTTTCATAATGGGAGCAACAAAGCATAGATGGCTTATGGCTCTCTAAGAAAAGTGAGGGCCGACTGCTGGCACTATAAAAATAGACTTTGTCCCTCCTTCATAAATGAAACAGGATGTGTCTGATGTTGTGTCACACACCACATGGCCAAATAAGGTTGTAAAATGTTAAAATGACATTTCCCAGTAAATGGATTTGTCTTGGTTGAAAGCAATAGTAAAGTTGAAAAACGCATCAAAAACGCTAAGTGTGAACATAGCCCAAGTGGTGGAGGAACATTTTTGTTTTGGGTCATTTATTTTGCATTACATACAAATCATTACCCTGGAAAGGATGTTCCTTAACATATTTCCCAGGAAAATCCATTTTGGTATCATTTTTGTATGTTTCAGTGTGCTCCTGTAAAAGTGGCGTAACACAATGACAACATTGTTCACAGCTGTTACCTGGGTGTCAAAAATGCTTCCAGGGGTATTCCCCATGATGTTCCCATGTAATTTGAGCAGTATTTCCATTGATTTCAGACATTTGTAGACAGTAGGTCGCTGAAAAAATGCTCGGTTTTCCCATAGACTTACATTGGGCTCATTGCTCGGGTTGAGCACCCGAGTATTCCAATTTGCTCGAACAGAGCAATGAGCACCCGAGCATTTTAGTGTTTCATCACTAGTGACGACCAATGGATTAAATGTCGTCCTGCTTGTAGGTGGGCCGTGCCGAAGAGGGGCAAGAGCAGCAATCTGGTAGGGTGCCAGCCTTTATTCTAGATTGGACACCTGAGCAGAATTGTTTCTTTCTTTCTGTTGAGGTTATTACTTTGTATCCTTTGGAGCTCATCTGCAAAATGCAGCTTCTTATTTGCTCTGTGCAGATTTATTAATGCCGCAGGCAGGATGATATTATGTGTAAGTGAAGACACGTTGCTTCGGTGTTCTCAGCCGCTCTGATCCAGATTTCCTGACGCTGAATATTTGCTCATTATCACCTGAGTTCTTCTTGTTCCTGTCCCCGGATCCGGCCGTGTATACTTGTGTATCAGATTATCTGACAATGTGTCTACATAGGAATTGGGGCCTGATAGCTTCCGAATATTCCCAGTCTGACCATCAGAACATCATGCTACCTGGTTACTACCTTACAGTAGAAAGAGAAAGGAAAATCATCTTCATCCGCTCCCCCAATCCCAAGGATGGGATAATTAGCTTTAAAACTTAATTTTATTGTAACTCTGTAAAAAAGGGATAAAGATTTAGATAAAATCATCCAGAAACACATTACCCACGCGTTTCAGCGCCAAAATAGTGATCTTAATAATAGCACTGTAACAGTGTGATTAAATAGTTTAAAGAAAGGGTGGGCAACTAATTTTCACGAGGGGCCACATGAGAAACCATGACTATTTGGAGGCCGAACCAATAGGCTGAATTTAATTTTGCTCAATATTAATATTAACATTAATTATAATTATTTTATATTCATATTAATTGCATCACTTAATATTAATCAGAATTAAGTATGCTGACATCCCCCAATATACCATTTCTGCCTGCACAGACCCTTATATATACCGTAAGAGCCCACAAACAGCCTTCCCATACAAACCATGAGCCGCCATAGCCTCCCCCTGTCCAGCATGACTCCCCAGGGCCTCCACATGTACAGCATGAGCTCTCTATAGCCTCCCCATAGCCAGCATGAGCCCCCCTATGGCCTCCTCATGACCAGTAGGAGACCTCCATAGCCTCCCCATGTCAAGTAGGAGCCCCCCATAGCCTCCATATGTACAGCAGGAGACACCCATAGCCTCACAATGTCCAGCAGGAGCGCTAGATAAGCTCCTCATGTCCAGCAGGACACCCCATAGCCTCCCCATGTCCACCAGAAGCCACCCATAGTTTTCCCATGTCCATCAGGAGCCCCCATAGCCTCCCCATGTCTAGAATAAAACCCCCATAGTCTCTCCATGTTCAAAAAGAGCCCTCCATAACCTCTTCATGTCTACCAGGAGACCCTCATAGCGCCCCCATGTCCAGAAGGAGCCTCCCATAGCCTCCCCATGTCGAGCAGGATCCGCTCATAGACTCCCAATGTCCAGCAGGAAACTTCCATAGCTTCCCTATGTCCAGCAGGAGCCCCCCATTGCCTCCCTATGTCCAGCAGAAAACCCCCACAGCCGCCCTACATCCACAGGAGTCCCCCTTTTTGTAACCCCTTAAGGTGTGTATACGTATGGTTTCGCCTCTTATTGAATTTAATGGGGTTCGGGTACGTTCGTCGACCCGAACATGTTAGGTGAATGTCTAAACATTTGGCGAAGGGAACCGAACCTTGAAAGGTTCATTCATCTCTAATTGTAACTAGCCAATAATAGGGGAGATGTGTCCAATCCGGTGACTGAGGAACATGAAAGTTTGTTGTAACTATTTCCTAAACATGGCAGCTTTATGGGTTGGAAACCAAACCTGGAGTGGGTTAGGTGCGACCATCAACTTTTAAGGGATATTATTACCTTCTTTAAAAATGTGTCTAATTGAATAGTTAGGATAATTTTTATTGTTCTTTGCTCATTGCCGAGGATACCGGCCATTACTGGCAGGCCTACAAACTCTACTGAGATTGTAAGCAGGAATCGCTGCACTGCTCTGCTGAGGAGAAGCATCGGAGAGAGCACAGTTTGGGCAAAGTGGTGCAATGATGATGTTTGAGTAAACTGTCAATCAAGAAGGAGCGCACTGCAACTCAGCAAAGAAGAAGCATGGAGATGGGATCCTGAAAATGCAACCAAGGGAAAAACCCTGATGTGAGGCAGGTTCATCCATAAAACTAATGAGATTTCTTTCAATGGAAAAAACTATGAGGCTAAGTGCACACGTTCAGGAATGTTTGCAGAATATTCCTGAGCAAAAACGGACATTTTCCGCGGTAAAAACTCGCGTTTTTTCTTCGCTTTTTTTGCGTGGATTTTGCACGTTTTTACCGCAATTTTTTCCTGAACTTTCTAGGTCAATAATATAGCGGGAAAAACGCTAGAATTCCGCGAAATTAATGAACATGTTTGTTCTTTTTCCGAGATGCGTTTTTTTCGTGGAAAAAAACGCACAATGTGCACAAAAATTGCGGAATTCATTCTAAATGATAGGATGCTTAATTCATGCGTTTTTAGAGAAAAAGAAAAGAAGAAAGACAAGTGCAAAAAATAGCGCACACCCCAATAAGGTAAATAAATAAGGATAATGATTAAATATGAAAGTGAAAATATTTATTATTATAACAACAGACCAAAACACAGAAAAACATATAATAAAACATAATTAAAAATTACATGTAATACAAAAGACATGAAACATAACACCCCGAGGCCCAAAATTGTGTGAGACCAACATGAAAATCCCCCAATCACATATGCTATACAACAATATAACACAATCTAGGATATATAATATAGTACTAAGATAACTAACCCAGTCAAAAAAACCTTTATATATAGCTCAATATAACAAAATAAGTAGTGAGCAGGTAAGAAAATGCACCAACTATATCGCAAACTATTAGCAGAAGATATATGAAGAGAATGCCCAGTAAGCAATGAAGCCGGGCAAGCGCTAGCAAATATAATGAACAGATCGTTGCAATAGCGATGTCATGAAGGTGACAATGCAAACAAGGCGCGGTGTTAAATAACACCAAGCTGCCTAAGTAAGATGCGATGCAAACATGAAGGTGACAATGCAAACAAGGCGCGGTGTTAAATAACACCAAGCTGCCTAAGTAAGATGCAATGCACTCATAAAAGAACCGGTAACGTTACCAAATGAAGTCCGATTGGAAGGTGCCAAGACCATGGAATGGGGCAAGGATGCGAGGAGCGGTCCGCGGGACCAGGGGTGAGAAGACCCAACGCTTGTCGCTGCAACTGCAGCTTCGTCAGGGGAAAGGTTCAAAATGTACTGCGTACGGTCCTTAAATAGTGTTGAGAATGAACGCTAAGAGTCCCAGAACAGGAAGCGTCCTGCTAGAAAGAACCGGAAGTAGTCACCAGCTCATAGAGGTCAGCATATGCGTCATAAACCAAGTGGCGCTTGCGCAGAGCAGAGTTCGAGTACCATAAGAATTAAAAAATAAAGGATATAATAATGTGCACTGATATAAAGAGAGGTTAATATAATCGGCAACCAATATAATCAATTGATGATTACAAAGGTAAGGAAATAGAGGCTGAGCAAGACAGCGTGGTGTCTAATAATAGCTTTAATATAGTATGGTAGAAAATCATACGCCGTATATAGATAATAAGCCCATGTAGAAAGAAGTAAATAAAGTAAAGTAAATAAATGATGTAGCCATTTAACAAAAAATTGTGCACACAAAAAATAATAATGATATATAAAAAAAAACACGAAAACACACCTGAAAACAAGAATAAAGAATAAATAAAAAATAAAGAATAAATAAATAGAATAACTATGAATAACCAAAATAAGGTAAATAAGATATAATTACATCAAAAGATCAAAAAAATTAAAAAATAAACAAAATAATGAGCTGAGCAATAATTATGATCCAATAATGTATTGTGGTGTAGTGACCCCTGATGCAGCTAGGGGGCACTGTGTATGCTCCTCGGGATATGCATGGAGGCATGGTTTGTGGTTGTAAAGGACCTGTGGTGAGGTCATGACCAGGTGACCTAACCATGTGATCCTGACCTCACCTGTGGGTGGAGTTACACCTATGTAATGGAGTGTGTTTGGCACCTGAGAGAGTGTTGTGGGAGTCTGCCAGTGTGGACAGACTTCCATGTGTCCAGGCGGACATTACAGAGAGGTCTCTGTGTCTGAAGAGAGTGTTGTGGGAGTCTGCCAGTGTGGACAGACTACCATGTGTCCAGGCGGGACATTACAGAGAGGTCTCTGTGTGTGAAGAGAGTGTTGTGGAGTCTACCAGTGTGGACAGACTTCCATGTGTCCCGGCGGGACATTACAGAGAGGACTCTGTGTCTGAAGAGTGAGGTTCCAGGACCGAGCGGAAGTACTGGAGAATTGTACTGTACGTTACTGTGAGGTTTATGAAGCAATAAACCTGATGAACTTTTGATATAAAAGTGCGTCCTGATTGCCTCCGTCGCAGCTGAGTGAGTTGAAACCTTACAATTGGTGGATGGAATGCTGGCAGCGACCCAAGGAGCACATGTTGCAGGACTGGGAATCAGGAACCAGAGGAGGAACGGACGGTCTGTGAAAACCGTGAGTGTGACCAGTGGTCACGAATAAACTGTGCATTTATGTTTATGTGGTGCCTCTGAAGATATCAGGTATCTGAAGAAGCTGTTAAGCAGTGGTGACAGACAGGAGTCTGTGTTATGTTGACCGTGGTCATTGAAAATTGAGATAAAAGAGCATGCTGATAGGATACCTCAGAGGAGGTGTCCGGAAAATCTCTCTGGCCGAGAGTGTAACAGACAGGAGTCTGTGTTGTACTGATGGGTCAGTGAAAGACTGTTTGTTTTTCCTTTGTGGGATGCCTCTGGGAGAGGAGGTGTCCGGAAAATCTCTCTGCTGAGAGTGTAACAGACAGAGTCTGTGTTGTACTGACGGGTCAGTGAAAGACTATTTTTTCTTTTGTGGGATGCCTCTGGAGAGGAGGTGTCCGGAAAATCTCTCGGGCTGAGAGTGTAACAGACAGGAGTCTGTGTGTGCTGATGGGTCAGTGAAGACTGTTTTTTTTTTTTCCTTTGTGGATGCCTCTGGGAGAGGAGGTGTCCGGAAAATCTCTCTGCCGAGAGTGTAACAGGCAGGAGTCTGTGGTGTGCTGACGGGTCAGTGAAAGACTGTTTTTTCTTTGTGGATGCCTCTGTAGCCAAAAGGGCGGAATCCCAAAAGGGGGGTAACCAAATGGGATGGTGGCTCAAAGGGGCGAGAGTCTCAAAAGGGGGTGGTGGCCCAATCAGACCAGTGCCAAAAGGGGGCGGGTCCCAAAAGGGCGGTAACCCGAATTGGGATGGTGACCCAAAAGGGGGCGGAGTCCCAAAAGGGTGGCAACCCAAGGGATGGTGGCCAAAAGTGGTGGAGATTCAAAAGGGTGTTATGCTGGTAACCACCGAACTTAGTGTACCCCTATAAGGAAGGGGACTTCACGTTTTTTGAAAATGCATGGGAAGTTGATAAAGTGTGGTGTTGTTCAGAGAGGGAGTCCCATCACAGTAGGCGGCTATAGTGGTTCCTTGTCGTGTGATGTGTGAAAAGAAGGTAACACCTAATAGCGATAGTCTAGAGTTCCAGGTGACCAAAAGAAAGTGTGGTCAGACAACTCGGGGACTTGGACGTGACAAGACGTGTGACCGTGAGAAACGGATAGCTCCAGAAAAGGGGGCCAACACCTGTCTAAGTGGGGACGTGCTGTTCCATAATGACAGGGGGAGGGGGAGTGACTCCTATGCAGACTGTGACTCGACCGCAAGGGAAAGTGAGTGCAGTAAGCTGGAGCTCGTTGAAGTTACCGGGAGTCGTGAGACAGTGGAAACTGCGGATGCAGGAACGGGCGGAACTCTGGAGAGGCAGAGTGTGCGTGGGCAAGAGTGCACAGCCGAAAATGTAATTAACCCCTTCATGACCCAGCCTATTTTGACCTAAATGACCTGGCCATTTTTGCAATTCTGACCAGTGTCCCTTTATGAGGTAATAACTCAGGAACGCTTCAACGGATCATAGCGATTCTGAGATTGTTTTTTCGTGACATATTGGGCTTCATGTTAGTGGTAAATTTAGGTCGATAATTTTTGCGTTTATTTGTGAAAAAAATGGAACTTTGGCCAAAATTTTGAAAATTTTGCAATTTTCAAATTTTGAATTTTTATTCTGTTAAGCCAGAGAGTTATGTGACACAAAATAGTTAATAAATAACATTTCCCACATGTCTACTTTACATCAGCACAATTTTGGGAACAACATTTTTTTTGTTAGGAAGTTATAAGGGTTAAAAGTTGACCAGCGATTTCTCATTTTTACAGCAAAATTTACAAAACCATTTTTTTAGGGACCACCTCACATTTGAAGTCACTTTGAGGGTCTATATGGCAGAAAATACCCAAAAGTGACACCACTATAAAAACTGCACCCCTCAAGCTACTCAAAACTACATTCAAGAAGATTATTAACCCTTCAGGTGCTTCACAGGAACTAAAGCAACGTGGAAGGAAAAAATGGACATTTTATTTTTTCCAACAAAATTTTTCTTTTAGCATCAATTTTTTCATTTTTGCATGGCAACAGGATAAAATGGATCCTAAAATTTGTTGGCAATTTCTCCTGAGTACACAGATACCTCATATGTGGTCATAAACCACTGTTTGGGCGCACGGCAGGGCTCAGAAGGGAAGGAGCGCCATTTGACTTTTTGAATGGAAAATATGCTGGAATATTTAGCGGTTGCCATGTCGCATTTGGAGAGTACCTGTGTGCCTAAACATTGGAGCTCCCCCACAAGTGACCCCATTTTGGAAACTAGAACCCCCCAAGGAACTTATCTAGATGCAGAGTGAGCACTTTGAACCCCCAGGTGCTTCACAAATTGATCCGTAAAAAAAAGAAAGTACTTTTTTTTCACAAAAATTTTCTTTTAGCCTCAGTTTTTTCATTTTTACATGGGCAACAGG